>JAMKCH010007185.1:0-73905 GCA_023653785.1 Ophioderma brevispina
TAATTACTGAATTTCCCGGGAAATACAAGTATTTCCAACCTAGGGCGGGAAATAGTGGAAAATTCTGGGAAATACTGGTAAATAGTGGGAAATACTTGGAAATACCTTGTCGCTCCTCCCCGGGAAATACTATGGAATGAAGTACAATTTGGGGAAGACCCCGGGGGGGGTTAACCTCAAATCTATATTTTTACACAGTTATAATGTTGTGGTAATCATCTGGGTATGTTTGAAGGTTTAATTCAAATTCAACTCCCAACTCCACTACTTGATTATAATAAACCATCAACAAGTAAAGTATTATTAGATAATCAATAAGGCTAAACCCTGGGTTGTGACCACTCAGACCTTCATTTCTGAGGAGCTTAATTGCAGCACAGAGCTCCAACAGTTTTCCTCAACAGACTTTAGGAACTCACTAAATTGGCTCCTTATTACTTTTTCTATGACATGCAAGTACTATAACCCTTTTGGTTGTGCACACATAAATGAACTCAGGAGAATTATTAACACGCTCCTCTTTTTTCATACTGAAGGCCTGGGCAATAATAGGTGTTGGTTCTTATGAAAAAGGACCAGCTACACTAGGATAAAATTAGAATGAAAGAGACTTTATAATAAAAGCTGCATGCAGTTAAGGATGTTCTTCGAGCACGAACAAACTTTTTACCGGACACTCCAATATTTTATAAAGGAGTCTAGGTTTGACGACGGGCACCGCTACGCCATTGCGATACACACTTCCAAAGATTTCGTAAAACCACCAACAATCGAGGCACGACGTGTTCATTACGACGTCACATATACACCATGCACTAAAACATGTGGGTGTTATCTTTCCAACAATTACTGGCCCGTGGTCCGTATGCATGTACAAACCCGGAAATCACAATTCGCTGTGCATCGAGGTTCCGATAGCCCATGTGAAGTGGATGAACACACGGAATATCGTAACTAGCAAACTGTATATGGAAAATGTCAATTGATTGGAAATATTTTGTGAAGTGTCAATTTTACCAATTGTGCTATATTCCACTGTCAGCCATAAGACTATGTCGTACTAAACCACTGACATTTTCGCTAACATGTGATGGACGTTTGACTCTAATTTGCAACAACAAATTGTACTACGTGTCTGGGAAATATATAGAATAAAATGTTTTGAGATTTTGGTTCAGGGCGAATCTGTTTGACGTTTCTTGTCTTTGTGAGGGGTATAAGTCTAATCACAAATGACCCAACCAAGGTTACTTATATTAAGCAGTGGCTCGCTTTCAGTATGATCGCACAATGTTGTAAGACGTGTCGTTTGTGGCGAGTCCCGCTAGTTGTTACTACTTGTGCATCGTTAACAGTACTTGTGATTTAGCAACATGATACACAACACTGTCCTGCTGGCAAGTTCTTCTTTACCTGGGCCAATTTATTAAATATTATCTCTCTCCTGTGGCATTTAGCCACTTAACATGTATAAGTCATTTGATGTATTAAATAATTGTTAAGAAAATGATGGATTAATTGAAATGGTTGCAAGAATCTACGGATCAAACGACTTGAGAGTCCAATGCCAAGTGTTAGTGATAAAATGAAAATGCCATTAAACCCCCCACCCCTGGTCCATTTATTGGCATGAGAGTGCTTATTTGTGTTTGTTAGTTGATTTTTCATGAATTTTACAATAACATTAAATTTTTGGAAAATGTCACTTTGAGTATTTCCCGGTATTTCCCAGTCTTTCCCGTTTTGACAAAATAATGCCTGGTGGTATTTACCGCCCGGTTATTTCACCGCAGGGTCGGGAATCCGGCCACCACCCTGACATGTGGTTAATATGTTTTATATCCTGTAATAGCATATAGTGAGAAAGATTCGAATGGTTCTCAACACTTTGACATTTTTCATAACCTTCTTTTAATACTTTCCGTCAATTTTTGCGAAAAAATCTACATTCAAAAAATGACGTTTCTAAAAATGTTCTCGAGCATATTTTCTAAAGAAATTCCATTATTGTTGATTACATCTCATGTTTAATACAGGATCAGTCCATGATTTACATAATTTTTGGGTGGTCAACAAGTCCCTACCATTGGTTTTCTGGAGGGCGACAAACAGCAGTGCTATTGTTACTGTCATCCATGTCACGCCATGGAAACAATAGCAATATTTAGTAGCCACTTGGGAATAACTTTCAATCAGTTTATCATTTGCCTTTATTGTTTTCTCTGTAAAGGGACAATCAATTTGGATACTTAAAACAAACCATATGAAAAATCATCGTTTTTCTGGTGATCCATACATAATTTCTTTTTTGCTATTGTTATGACTTCCGTCAAGATTTTGCAATAACAATAGCATTTTTCAAAATCTCCGCGGGAAACAAACAGCCAGTTCCGAGATGCGTCAACATCTATCAGTTCCTCATGGCTGGTGGTCAGTCATGTAAACGGCCGTGCGAAATTTGATAAATATGTTTACTTTTTATAATCTGGTACCTAAATATCATTTCCGTCAATAATATTACAGTAACAATAAGCACCATAAGGTGCAGTTCTAGTGGCCACGAAACCTGATCGTGGTGTGTAGAAATTTCAATGTATTGTGCTTGTTTGTAGTCACGATAGATGATCATGTCATGGATACCATTGTATAGATTAACGCGGCAACGAATGCTGCAAGTCGGCAGTGGTACATGCATGGCGCCAGTGCTCTCGATGCCTTGTTTAGCATAGCAGTTTTCTACACATTTTCTATCCATTTGCAAGATTGTGTAACAATTTTTCCCCATACGTTGGCACTATCAATATATCAAGCTTTTTAGCTGGGTGCAAAAAATCCCTAGCACTGAGCCGCTGCATGGCGCTATCCAATGTCTATCCGTTGTAACATAGTTGGCAGTGGTGTTTTGTAACCCACCCTTATTTAGTTTAATATCCCCTTTTTAATGAAACCAACCCTTTATATTGAAAAGTAATACCCACCCTTTTTTTTATAATTCATTGGAAATTCTCACAGCTGTCACCCATTGCCGTTGGCCAAGTTGAGAGTGATGTCCGAGGAAGTTGGTGACTTTCCAGGTTGCGTCGATGGTGATTTGAGGCCGAGAATTCTCTGAATGTCTTGATGATGTCTTTCCTGATTCTGTCGGATGCGTGCCGGATGTTTCTGTGTAAAACTGCTAAGCCGTCGTCTCTGTAGAGTCCAATTTTCCCCTTTGTCGAACTTCTTGGATAGTATGGTGAGGATGTACAAGCCGATGAGGACACAAACTTCAGCGCCGTCGTAGTCTCCCATGGGGTTTTGCCGTCGAACGGTTCGTGACACAAGTCTATTTCTCTTTGTTTACGACATCAAGTCATTATTGCTCTTTTTGTTTAACACGACCCAAGTCAAATTATTTCTCTTTTGTTGACACCAGTCATTATTTTCTCATTAAATACTACCAACCGCAAACCCAACGACCGACCAGTCTACTTCCACAAACGCGTCTCCACCACACCACCACTACATCATCAAGAACCTACCAGCCTCCATAAGCAGACTATATCAATATTTCATACAATAGAGATACCTTCAACAACGCATCAGCATTTTACAACGACGCTCTGAAACCAGCGGATACAACGAGAAACTCACATACAGAGAACGTGCAACAGGAGACCGGCAAACGTAAAAGTAACATATCGGTTTAACACGCCTTTCAGCAAGAAGTTCCACCAACATCGGACGATCATTCATCACGCTCATCGCCAAACATTTCCCAGGCCGGATCCAAAACTCCACACGAATCAACCGGAAAACACCTAAAAGATCAAGCGACAAGCGCATGCCAACGTCGCCAGCATCATCAAAAACCACAACAAGAAGATCGACGTTAAGGATATCAAACTACACCAACATGGATGCAACTGTCGCAACAAGGACCTGTGCACACTGCAAGGAAAATGTTGGAAACCTAACATCATCTACAGCGCAGAAGTCGGAAACGTAGCGAACAGGGACCTAACCAAAACTACATCGGAATGACGGAACCACCTTTCAAGACTAGATCAACAAACACAAGACATCCTTCAGAAAGGGAAAAGCACCAGAACAAGCACAGAAACTCTCCAAGTCCGTGTGGCAGCTCAAGAAGAACAACCAACCCTCCGACATCAAATGGTCAATCGGATCCAGCGCCCCCGAACGTACTCAGGGAACCAGGAAATGCGACCTCTGCCTCACCGAGAGGAAGCTGGCCACATCCATGCCGACAAAAAGCAGCCTACTCCAAACAAGCGATATCCAAGTGCCGCAACGAGACCAAATCTACTTAGCAAACCACTCCAGCATCACCTAGGATAATACGGGACTACCTTACTCTACGACGTAAGCAATTTGTCACCTTCCATCTTATGCCGCCCTCTACGACCAGCAACTTCTCTCTACGACGTTCGCAAAACCGCTATAGATTTCGTCGCCTCCACCGAATGAGCAGCCAGTGTCGATGATAGCACAAGCGTGAAACTTCCGAGTAACAGACCGTTCAGAGGTTCAGGCAGGGAGATAGTAGATAGAGTATATAGAGAGAGAAGAGAGAGGTGAGAGAGAGGGAGTGAGGTAGAGGAGAGAGAGAGGGAGGATGGAGAGGTGATATATATATATCGATATTTATATATATGTATCTTTATGAGAGATATAAGATCTATATTTATATATATCTAAGTATAGATATATCGATCGGTATAGTATATATATTGATATATATATATATTATATTGTATATATTTATAATTATATTATTTATATTACAATGTTATATATATGAAGTAAATTAAATACCAAATGATATTTGTGATAAACTATATCAATACAATTATATAGAAATATAATAAAAATAAAAAAATAAAATAAATATAGGCTGACATCAATATCACTTGGATTGCGCGCGTTTTTATTGCCATGCCATGCCACTTCATGCAATTCAACACGCAGCTGGGGTTATTAATTGTACTCAGCGTTTAGCTGGGGGGCATGAGTTTCACTCGTGCCTACCAATCCAACAAAACAAACCTGCAGTATTTATTGCGATGTTGGTGTGTGTTGTCTTCACATTTGGACCTTCACGTGGGCTAAAGGAACTAAAAACGATAAGAACCTAGTGCCAGACTACACATCTTGCCGACATCTTGGACGCTGTCGAATTCGTCGATTCCAACTCCACCTTCACGAGACATAGTCATAAGATGTTTATCTTAAAAAATCCGGCCGAGTTGGCACCATCAACAAGCCTGCGGAGAATCAAGAAACTTCAAAGATACTTCGCATGGGATGATAGTAAGTATTTGTGTTTGTTAGCTATACAAAAAAGTCACACTCACGGAAGACAATGGGGGGACAATGGTCACAAATCCAAAATGGACACTATTTGCGCATACCGGAAGTGTCGGTCTCAAGGGAGCATACACTCCCAACGGCTAAATTTGTCGAGGTGGCTACGTAGGGTGGTGGCAGAATACTAAATTCTTTCCCTCATTTTTTTTTCGAAGTATGACACCGCATGACACATTGCACCAGAAAGAATTTCGTATTCTGCCAACACCCTACGAATTCGGCAACGTTAACGGAATAAAACACATGTTAAGGGTGCCGAATTTTAAAATTAGCGTTGGCAGAAGAGTGAAGTCCTGAGTTTTCAGCGAACATGCAGAAAATTTTAAGAATTTAAAGTTACATTTTTTTGGCCACATCCGTCTCTCTAAACTGTTCCTTAACCATGGTTTGTTGTGGCCTAGTCCACTTCGTCTGCAAAATCCTTCTTTATCTGTTTGCTTTCACATTTCCCTTGCGCTACTTCTTGCGTCAGCTCAAGTCATAACACTTCGCGGGAATTCGGCCACTGTGTAGAGACAGGGATCAGTGACTTCGGCTCAGAAGGTAACTTGTTTGTATCCGTTAAAGGATAAAGGATATGGTCATGGTATCGTTAAGTTTTGTCTTTCCAACTGTAATTTTAGAAAACAACTACAAAATTACAAAACACATGAGAAATATTTAGGTGTAGGATTTAGGTTGATTTCTACTTATACGTCCACAATTGTACATAATCCATACACTTTAAATGAATGTAAATAATATTGTAGGTGACATGTGTTAGTCTCATTTTTATTTCCAAAGTTCAGAAAATACTATTCTTATATAGGTATTTTGCCCAACACTCCTGTCAATTGAGGTTGTTGTTAGGCAAGCCGGAAGAGAAGTGGTGAACAGGCAAGTGTTTACCGCGCGTACCGGGTAAGATGAATTTTGTCTTCACATACTGTTATTTCTATTATTTATGATTATATCGTTGCCGATTTTTTTTTTGCCGTTCATTGTCATGGACAATTTTGTTGATTAATAAAATGCATTTTCACTTTCAGTGTTACACTAAAACCAGATCATTCATGAATGTCATGAAATTTGATGATGATCATGATTATCATCATCATGTTTTAACTTTTTGTTGACATCATTTTACTGTTTACTTTCATTTGACAGTCGTAGTCTACAAAGAAGGTAATCATTGGAAAAATAAGGATTAAGTTAATTGGTAGAAGCAGATTTATTTAGCATCCCGGGATGAATTTAGTATTCTGCCACCACTTAAAATTCGGCACATTTAACATGCGGTTTATTCCGTTAACGTTGCCGAATTCGTAGCCTGTGGCAGAATGCTAAATTCTTTCCCTCCTGATATATCTCCCTCTGTGATGTGAAGGTGACTTATGCTGGTTTCATACTAACTTGTCGTGCTGTCGCAGTGTCGCACGACAAGTAATTTGTGCAACAGCGCAAGCGTAGTTAACACGTGACCATAAAACTTGCCATGTCGCCGCGACAGGCTGCGACCATGCTGCGGCAAGCTGCGACAAGCCGATAAATCGATTAGTTTGTCGTGCTGCTCCCTGCGACAGACAGCGAAGAGTTGACTTGAACTTAACTTTTCTGCGACACCACTCGATGCCGTAAAAAAACTGACCAATAAAAATGCACGAAGTGTTTACATATTTGTTAAACTCCTCCGCAGCGATGGGATATCGATAAAAATTATTCATTTGGGGATTTGGGTCAGACTAAACGTAAACAAATGGCGATGAAAGAAAAATGGCGCAAAAATAAAGATCTAAAAAGGAGTTTTCCAAAAGATTATCAGCCAGCAAAACGATTCAGAGGGCACTGCGACTTCACGCCTTGCGTTTAGCAGTGTCTTCGTCCCTTCACCATGTATGCATCTCAAAATACTGCTTTGTATTGGATTTTCTGTAATATTGTCACATATATATGTAATAACTTTTGCAAAGTAAGATCTCATTTAACCATAGTTCTTAAGTATTTACTTTATCTTCTGTATACAACCAAATAGTTGCTCTTTGTACATAACCTATGGATATCTGTATTATTAAGGTTTATCATTTTGTTTATTTTGTATACATGTTTTGTGAAGAGACAAAATAAAATATGAAAATTCCACCAATTCCCAGGTTAAGTGTCACTGAATCATTTGTGCAGTAACGGAAGTGATAGAGAGCTAGCTAGTGAAATCTGATGGATCCATGGCGCCATGATATTGAGCTGTCTGCCGCAAAAACCACGAAAAAAGTATGAAATACTCGCTGTCGCAGCGACACGCAGCAGCATTTTTTGTCGCGGCGACAAAAAACAGCAAGTAGCGCGACAACACGACAACTTGTGGTTTTGCGACACTGCGACAGCATGACAAAAAGTATGAAGCCAGCATTATGCCCATGATATACTTGCTGTCGCAGCGTGCGACTGTAAAATCGCTAGTGAAAAAACGCTTGTAGCGTTTTGTCAATCGCTTCCAGCGTCAATGTCGCTTGGAGCGTCGGAGCGATAGACCATTTGCACGATCCCCGAAATGCATCTCGTTTGTGCCCATTTCCTTTTTTTTTTTTTTTCCGGGAACTGTACCAGAGGTCATGTTTACAAAAAACATTTTTTGTTCGTTCGCGTCGGTACGAACTAGTGCCTAAAAATTACAATACATAGTACCTTCCTTTTCACGTGAAGTTAATCTTACAAAATTAAATAAAAAATTTTTTGTGTTTTTTTGTTAAGGGGAAGAATACCTATGGAACAAAAAAACACTTGAGACACTGGGTTGAAATAATGGAAAAACATGATATTTTTGAGATCGTAACTGTGCCCTACTTGTCAACTGACGGACGATGACACACCTATAGTGGGGGGCAACGTCACACAGATAGGGTAAGTTTGGTATTAAGTACGCTTCTAACCGTATGTTTTAGCCGACTTGAGCCTGGTACAAGTTCCCGGATGAAAATGGGCACCGAATGAGATGCATTCGGGGGATCTGTGCAAATGGTCTATTGAGTTGAATTCAAGTCAACTGGCTTGAGTGGGCTTGCGTCAAGTCGTTGGGTATGCTAGCGACTTAATCGATTAGATATCGGCAGTCGCTTTCCAATAAGGCGGAAGTGACTGTGTCAAAAAAAAATTCACTACGCTTCCTTGCGGGACTGGTAGGGTATCATGGGTTGCTTAGTTAGTCTTAGGGATAAATTCACCAGTATCCCTTTTCTAGATTAACTAGGGTTCTGAGCCTGGCACAAAATGCCCTGAGTTCTGAAACAAAACTGTAATTTTTATAGACAAGGGCAAATAAAATGTTAAAAACACCAAAATTGCTCCTGGATCTGGAAATCTTATTTCAAGCCCTGTCTACTTTAGTGGAACTTAGCAAGCATACCTGATGGAGAAAGGGACCTTGGGTATTTTATAATCTCAGGGGGCCACTACTTGATGGATTAATTTGGGACCCAATCCTGATATTAAGGCCCATGCAATTCAATTCCAAGTTTATCGTTGCATTTTTTTTTATGGGTTGATGAATGGGATTTTCATCCTTTTTTCATTATTTCATCAGAATTTCATTATGGACCTGAAAAGGGTGCATAATGGAAATAATAAATGACACCAAAGAATTTTAAAGAAAGGTAGGACCACAGAAAAAAAGCTGGTTTTGACTTTCAAAGTTATCAAAAAAATTGTTTACAAACATCCTTGGCAATACTACAACATACCAATTCCTTGGCAATAGGTCTCAAGAAGGTCTGGTGCATAAACGATGAGCTCTGCGTTTTCAACGAGGAAGAGCTGCGAGATCTTGCCCTTCAGAGGAAATGAGTGGCAATGAGCTTGGACGAAGGCTGGGGTTTAAAAATGCTGCATCCAGCAAACTTCGCATGAACAACCAAGGTGGATGTGGGAAAATGCCATTTTTGAGATGCTGGTAGAATGGCAGGAACAGTTACCAAGTTCATGCACGGATGGCTAAGCAGAATTGACGACACCACTTGTGAAAACTAGGCGAGCAGATCTGGCCCATAAGATATCCTCAAGGAATGGTATGTTAGTAGTTTCTGAAGTTAGTACTGAAATAATTACATGATGTTAATAAATACCTAATTCTTGTGGAAGGAGCGTGTGAATTAGAGTGTACAATGCTCTACAAAATGACCATAAACATGATGCGTGATTGGTCATAGTTGCCAGCCAAATCTGCGCAAGGGAACAAAGTTCACAGTGCAGTGAAAAAAGTCCTGATGAAGGGGGAAAGGAATGTCCTGATTGTAGGCAAAATGTCCTGATTGCAGGGTTAAAATGTAGTGATTGCAGAAGTGGCATAACCAGAGGGGAGGGGCAGGGGAGGAAGCTGACACCTTTTGGGGGTACCAGACATATTCAATGCTGGGAAGGGTAACGCCTCTTTGTACGGGAGGAGTGGTGAACCCCCACAGCAAATATTATTTGGAGGAGGAGTTGGCCCAAACACTAAGGAAAGAGAGATGGGCATCCGCGCACGGGCTGCTCGGCATGACACCTTTACCTTTTTTTTTTATCACTTCATTTTTAGAATTTTCTTATCTGGCAAGGCGTTTTTGTCTTAAAAAAATCTCACAAAAAAAAATAAACATGGCTTAAAAATGGCTCAAAACCAGATGTATTCGCCTACTTTGGGTGTTGTTCCCCTTAGCACCACAACAAACAGGATGCATTGTAATTGGACATATATGAGATTTTGACCACCACTTATGCTCTTGGAGCATAATTTGTACAACCATTTCAGAGCAACATTCATTATATTGAGTGCTGGATTCAAGTAGCATTATCGATTTAATCTGTAATGTTATCAAGGATTAGAATTGCAAATCTGGCACTTCAATCCTTGCTGGTCCTTGTGGTTATGGGCTGACCTCGTGATCCAGTTTTCTAGGGTTCGCACTTCACTCCTGGCTTTCTTTTAAAATATTAAAATTTTCATTTTTTTTTTAGATTAGAGGGACAATTCCTCCAAAAAAGTAATTAAAACTAATAGCTGCCCTTTGAGGTACAAGCGAGACCTGCTCCTGAGCATGGTTGGGGGTCAAAAACTACCACATGCATTGTAGAACATGTATAGTACATTAGTTTAATTGGCATAAACCACTAGAGAACTAAAGGTGTTCTTACTGTAGGTTTCAGGAGGTCACTGACCTCGTTCAATGACATTGGTAGTAACCTCATTTTGTACTTTGGTTTTTAAGGTTTTTGTGGTACCACAGAACCAGTCAACATTGCTTTAAGCATCTTGAAGGATAGCAATGTACTGCCTAGCAGTTCAAAATGATTGAGCCAGACACTGACCACTTGACCATATTCAGCAAAATCGCTTTCTCAACAGCAGGTATGAATTTTTGCATTGAGGAATTTTTCAGTTTGATACCTATTCACAAAACTGAGTTGTAAAATCTATGTGCAATACTATGTTATCTGAGGGGACTGATTTACTGAAAGTGTAAGTATAAAATAAAAATGCCTATTATTAGGACATATGTTTGAGTTTTTGTACACATAGGGTTACGCGCAATCTTCTTCAATGGACCCCAGAAGGTTCCCATGGGCCAGCAATTTGTCTTGGCGATTCCTGATGTCACAGAAAATAGTCTCTGTGTGTAATTCTTGAAAGGAGTATAACTTTAACTGGGCTTATACCAGGGTTAGTCCTTACATGATGGACCTTTTTTGTGATTTCAATATAATCTGAGAGTACAGTGTAACAGGTGAGAAAATCCTTGTGGATGAGCAGAATGGCCCATCTGTGAAGAATTTCTCACTGTTATTTCCATTCGTCGTTGTGAAAGAAAAAAAATGGTTTAAACCAGATTTAAAATTAGACTCCCTTGTAGCAGCTATAAAACATTTCCTTAAAGGTTGTTGTGTGTTCCAATGTCTTTGGGACCCCGATTACCCGGGAATTTAGTATCGATTTTTTTGAAAAAACCCATATTTTTCTCATTGCACCTAAATTTTGAGCCTTCAAATCCCATTTCATTCCTAAGATATACACAAAAAAAAATGCCATTTTAAGGTTAATCATCAATTTAAAGGTTTGCAACGAGAGATTGTTGAGGGGCTACCCAAATGTTGTGTCATAATAGTAATTTCATATTTAGACTAGTCATGAAATAGAATACTTACCTTTTGTATTTGGCTATAGAATGCCTTACAAAGAGAGGAAAAAGGTGAATCTGATTTTCTTATATTCAATATAGAACATAGGCTGAATTCGTATTGCTCCTATACGAAACATAAATTTCAATTTTTTGTACCAAAGAAATATTTCTCAGCTTAATATCCTTTCAGATGGGTTAATTTTTGATAGAAAGCTTTTATATAGGGCAAAAATAAGTACTTTCGATTTTTAGGGACACCTTAGCATGTGAAATCTCTCGTTGCACCTTTAACACGCTATTGAATATGGCTTTTGCAATATACATTATTGCTTCTACCATCAAACCAAACGTTTGTCCCTCCCATGGTACTTGATGTGGCATATGTACAAGTGCCATGCTCCCATACATAATCCAGTGAGAACACAATAGACAAAAAATTTAACAGGACTTTTAATCATGCCTTGCTTGTTTGTTCTTCAGGATATCAACCACATTCCAGAAAGGCCGTTCCCTGATCTACACGGAAGGTAAACAACAATGCTACTTTTGTTATTGGTGACAACTCCAATGAACTATTGGTGCATCTTCGAACCATCTGGATCATCTGCTATAACAGAGGGTAATGTGCAGTGGTCTGTAGAAATTGTTCTTGTGTGGCTTATGTTTATGGTCCATGTCCTCTACCTCGGCAGTGATGTCAATAACATTTACGCCCCTTCAAGAAATGCCGTCTTTGGTGCGCACGCGTAAAAGCACCCGCGCTTCAAGTCAGCGCGGGCGATTTACTCTGGCGGCCACAAATCTCGCACGACGTAACGCACAGAGGTAGCAAACAGACTATAGCGAGTATAATTATTCCTCTCATCCATTTTTGGTGTGGAATGCTGTCAGCAAAGAATTGATTTCAAATCCCAAGATTACTGTTTATAACTCTGTCAGTAGAACTGATGAGATTGACCACTCAGATCAGCAGGATTTTGATGAACACTAGAATATATCCACAGGGATACCTTTCTCTCAATATTTGAAAATTTATCCAATAAACTCAAGTTAGCACTACTTTTCATTATAACCACCCAAAAAAATACAAAATCTATCAGAAATCATGAGAATACTAATAATTTACACATCCATCATTTTTTAAGCAATGTTAAAACCTAGCAAAGGTGTTTTCTAGATTTCAGCTTAAAGGCTGACTCAGAGATTTCATGAGTATGCGCCCTCATTTTAAACAAAAAAAAAAAAAAATGTGTTTTTGCATATACATAACGCTTGTTTACTGCATCAAAACGAAAATCCCTTCATTTTAAACTTTGGAATTGTGCATTTGATGTTATTTCTCTATTTTAGTTTCTAGTGACTATTTTTTAATTATGCCCAACAATGTCATATTTTTGAAATCGCTGAGTCCCGGCCTTTAAAGCGCATGATAGATTTCACATATCAGGTGTCCTTAGGTTTGATCATTGGCTACAGCTTCTTGCCCAGATCTTGTTGAAATTCTCAGAAATGTGGTATTGGTAAAAAGAAACATGTGGTGCCAACATTTTAATTTTTTCACCAAAAAGCGTTTTGGAGATAGTCACAAATGCATTTTCAAATGCCCATAGACTTTGTACAGGACTGATTTTGGCAGTATGCAAATGGACAAAATGGGCAAATGGTGAAAACTGCAATTTTTATTTCTTTCTTTCGCCAGTAATTGATGAGTTTATAAGATTGTGTGCTTGTTTTTATGGTTAGAGAAATATGAAATATCCATATAAATTTTTTATTTTTCTGTACTGTCTCCACAAACAAAGAACAGGTGGTCCCGCAACAACATCTTTTTTTGGCTGATTATTCTAGAAATACGAGTTTCCACTTGTATAAAAAGAATTTTTCCTACTCCCTTGGTGAGGAATAAGGTGCCATATGAAGGAAAATCAATTTAGACAATTCTTAGTTAGATTTTGCAGATTGGGTGTTTCTATTTGAAAGTAACAGGTGGTTTTAATTTTCCCGTAATTATTTTTCCCTAAAATCATTTTTCTAAAAAATTAAACACTTGATTTAAAAAAGCCCAATGTGAGAATTTAGGTATTTTGTGTTATACACATATCTCTGGAGTTTCAGTTGAAGCACCTCCATTTAGGCTGGGAAAAATTATTAATGAAAAATTAGGGAATTTTAACTGCAAAAAAATATGTTGGAGGAAGGTTCAGTCCTTGGCCACCATCAAGTTTGGACTCAATTGATTTAGGGATTTGATTTTGTGGTCATTTTTCTGTAAGACATTTTATCCGATGAAATCCTACCTAAAAGATAAAGTTCGGATTTATACTGATGCAAAGCTTTCCAGTATCCCTATCTGAAAGGATTACTGAGACTTAATTTCTTTGGATACAAAAATTGGTAAATTTCTCATTTCATAGTGGAGCAAAATTAAGAAAAAAGAAAATTCAGCTTATGTTTTATATTGAAATATAAGCCAAATCAAAATCCCCTTTGTTTTCATTTTAACGGCAATTTCTGTAGCCAATAAAAGGTAGGAAATCAATGAGTGTCTAGTGTATATTAAATCACACAGATGACACAATGGGATGCCTTAAAATCTCTCATTGTACTTTAAAGGCATGAATTCATAGATTAGATTCATGAATAGACCAGATCCAAATAGGCAAGGTGGAACACACCACAGCACAGTGTTTCCTAGGTGACCCATCCTGACACACCTATGAATTCAAAGCCCTGTAACGAAATAAACCCATATTTATTCCGTTAAGGTTTCCGGATTCATAAGTGTATTCATAAAAAAAGTTGGTCAGATGGATGATCTTATGGAAACAACCCCACAGCAGTTCTTGCATTTCAAAAGTCTTGAGTTCAAAATCGAGCTTTGTGTCAGTTCAGGTCAAGTTCACGGGCAGCTCAATCCATCACCCCTATTGAGTTTCTCATGAAAATCCAAGATGAGAGTCGCTGGCTATCCCCTGGTAGAACTAAAAAGAAAGATATGCCTACATGCGTCGGCTCTGGGAGCTAATGGCGGCCATCCGCACAATTGACGTCAGAAGGACATCTGGTCGTATCTTTTGCTCCAATAAATCCTCACACGGCAGTGTTTCTGTGAATGTGAAGGTGATCCGACCACCCCCCGTTGCTGGACAAAAACCGGATTTAAGACTTTGGTTTTACTTGCTACTGATGACCCCGGAAAATACATGTAGAAGGTCTAAATCAACTGTGATATCTGTGATGTTCTATTTCCTTTCAGCCCATTCAAGTGGTGCTACTGAATCATCTACTACTCCACTTGTCTACACCAAGGGAGACAGAACCTCTCTCTGTATGGTTGGTAACAACACAAAAGCTAAAATTGGACTGACATAAAAGATAGGTCATCAGGCAGTCAGTGTCAAATGTCATATCTCTTTGTAATTAATCAAGACTTTTCCCCCCATGCTTGAATTCAATTCATATCACGCTGGTAGTACAGGGCCGGAATTCGACGAGAACCTGAGAACCAGTTCGCCTGAAGGTTCGCCCAAAATTACACCTGCGAGAACCAAAATGGGTTCGCGCAAAATTTGTGCCAAACAAACGATAAAAACATTCGTGATGTTATTTTGTTTATTTCGACGAAACATGCAGATATAACTATCACTATGTCCAAATAACGCCAAAATAGTTGAAAATGATAAGTATAAAGTTCCAGAGCATGACCCTTCCGCAAAGCGTTTCCACTTGCATACTAACAGATTATCAACAATGTTTGCATTTTTAGCAATATCGATACAACTGATACGTAACTTTCACAGCTCGTTCCTCATTGGTTTGTTTGTCGACACTTACTGCTTATTCTACCAATCACTTTAATGCACCCTGAGCCAAATATCTTCTCGAATTGTATGTCATATTTCTGAACGTGCTTACTCTGTACCCAAGATAAACAGACCCTTGATTCCATGTGTAAGTAATGTCATAATTTTCCAGCAATTTTCGTTATATTTTAGGCAAGCAATATGCATATTTTAGAAAAAAAGATCTATTAATTCCATTTGATATGTATACCAATAAATATTCAATGAAATTTTTGGGAAACATTCGCAAAGTCTGAAATAAAATCGATCCAGGGTATCTCAAATGAGGTTTGTGTACGACAAGCTTTTGACACTGATGAATTCTTAGGCGACGGACGCATTCGCCGGAGCTTTGACACAGGTTCTTGACAAACAAAACACACAAAAGAATTTCTATTTAATCTGTTTTTATATAAATCCAGAATTCATTTTTTGTCGATCACAACTTGACCAGTTTACTATTAGTGTTTATTTAAGACTATACACTCCATTTCTTTATTTCCAATATATGAGATGGTAAATTTTTGTGTAGGTTCTTCGCAAACTCCTTCTATGAGAACTTAAAAGCAGAGAACTTGAAGGTTCTCAAGTTTCTCGCAAAGGTCCTTTTCGAGAACCTGAATAGTTCTCGCAGACTCCGCGAATGTCAGGGCCTGTAGTAAAGGTAACTCATTGTTTTGTCCAATTTCATGTTATCGTCTAATTTTAGGGAAGAGTCTATTAGGATTAGGAATTAGCGTTCGGGTAAGGCTTTGGGTTGAGTAAAGATTTAGAGTCAGGGTAGGAAAGGTAAGGTCTTGGTATAGGATCATGCATTCAATTGAGGCATGATTTATGGTATTGGACATTTCATCAGGATTACAGTATACACGAGCGGTCACCGCCCGTGTGGTTTCGTGGCACTGTGGTTTTGGTGGGTTTGGTGACGGTGGTACTTTTTGCAGCCCGTTTTGGGATGCGGACCCAGAAGGGAATGACTAATTGGAACTTATGACATGAATTAAAGAAGGGTCCTTTAATTTTGTAATGATGGAATGGTCTGGTATTTCATGTATTTGGGGGGGGGTAACTGATAAATTAATGAATATACCTTTAAAACACTGCCCTTGACCCATTATAACTGATTAAAATGTGTGATTAAATTGATAGCTGGCTTTATGCATATTTACACCGCTAACTTGTATTTTGTATTTTGATATATATATATATGCCTTAACACTGCCCTGGACCCATTTGGGAGCTAGATAACACTCCTGGCCCCAAGGGCAGCCATTTTAAAAAAATGGGTGATTTTGGGTGATTTTTAATAGATGATGCATGTTGTCTACGGATACTTGCTCCAAATGGTGATATTTTGTTGTCAACATCTGATAGTATCACTAAGGACACTTGTATTTGAATAAAACATGCAAGTAAAAAATATGTCAGGTCATTGAGACCGCTAGTGTCATCTGTCGCGCCGTTGTGAATGGGTCGAGGTGGGACATGAGGTCACCAAGGTGACATGAGTCACCAAGGGAAATATGAGTCACCAAGGGGGGGGTGACATGAGGTTCACCAAGTGACATGAGGTCACCAGGTCCTGGGGTACTGAGGCTCACAAAGATACACAGGGTCACAAACGTGACATGAGGTCACCCCAACCATGCTCCAACGCACCACCCTTCCACCTACTCTGACACAACCGCCCCTCCCTGTCGCACCCCACCCGACCCTCCCCGACACTATTGGAATGGGCCAAAGGTCATGTCACATGAGGTCACCACGGTCACGTGAGGTAACAAAGGTCACGTGATGTAACATGAGGTCACAAAGGTCACAGGGGTCACCAAGGTCCATGGGGTCACCAAGGTTCACATGGGGTCACCAAGGCCAAACCACCTGATCCCACCCCGATGCACACAAACCCGACCCTCCCCAACGCAACCCACCCGACGCACCCCACCCGGCCCCCACAACATATACCACCCTCCCTACCCATCCACCCTACCCCCCACCCGGCCCCCAACACCCACCCTGCCCGCCATATGAATTCACACACAAGATGTATGGTATAGTAGTTTTTCAGGTATCAAAGGAATTTTGCATATCGATGTCCCGTTTTAGCGATACAGCAAATATGCATATTTAATTAGCTCATTGCATACATAAGCCGACTGTATAAGGAAACTTTAAAATGGCAAGAATTGCACACATAATGGGTTTTTGCCAAAGGGACGGAATTTTACATGTGCGATGTACCATTTATAAAATAAGTGATTACGATGATTTTTGAGCAATTAATTAGCTCATTGCATATGTAATTTGCGAAATATGCCCAAACATCTAATCAGTCGAGAACTCTTCTACCCGCTTCTTCCCACCAAGTACATCATTATACGCCTTACGAGTTACGGAACTCCAGATATTAAACTTGCACACAAGCCTGGCGGGAAAGGGTTAACATTGTTGACCGGCCACAGGTCAAATGAGGTCACCACGGGCACATGCGGTCCCCAACAGGTCACCCCACCCGTCCCCTCCTTTATACAAGTTACATCATCGTAGCCCTTACGAACTTGGAAGGTTGCAAATCAATTGTTGCTTGCCCACAACTGACAACGTATAAAATTAGAATCCCAAATCACAGTGCATGCGATCCACGATGTCGTGATATCAACAAGGAATCGTTGCTAGTCGGCTCCTACGGGCCCAATATTATACTCCCCAGCGATTTTGGTTCAATTGCTAAATCAATGCCTCTAAATCGCCCTCCGGCGTCACTAGCTTCACTAGGAATGGTCTTGAAAAGACGGTTTATTGCATTCATTGTCGTCACTTCGAACACACGACGACATGTTTCTGCATCAGATTCAGCGTTTCTATTCTATGTTTAGCTATTGTACGCAAAACAGGCGCACTCACTTGTTTGGACTTGCCACAATGCCCATCTTTGCCAATGATTGGTCAAGGAACTTACAATCTACTGACGAGGGTCATTTAGGGGTGGACATCAGGAATTCCTAAAATTTCTATAAAAAACAAAACCACCACGGCTTTCCATGAATTAAATTACACCCTCTTATGCTAACCGAGCTGGATTGCACGAGGTATAGGCGCTTTCGGGGGAGTAACGGTTGACATCTGAATCTACTTGGAAAGTCGGATTTCGTAGAAAGAACGCCCATATTTGGTTAAGATACACCATATTTGGTAAAGAACAACACCATATGGATTAGGGGGGCATTCTGGATAATTTATCACTCAAATAGGTTTTTGAACATTTTTTTTCATTAATCGCTATTGGGTTTCCTTGGGTTCCATGAAGTGTTGGGTTTCCATTGAAGTGTTGGCTCGCAGAGCTCGAAACATCGAGCCGGACAAGGAGGTATTACTTAAAAATATCAAAAATGTTTTTTTTTTTTTCTCTTTTTTTTTTTTTTTTTTTTTTGCTCTAACCAGCAGAAATGTGTCTACCAGCTGACGCGTTTGTGGGGATTGTCCAGAATTCCAAAAAGTACGGTCGTAACTATTTTTTTTCCTAGATGAACTACTAGCTACCATGACTGACAGGCAAATCGTTAGTAAGGAACTGTTGATCTTACATTTTGTCTTCGTTTTTCTCTTGGTAAAACAAAAAATGTAGAGGATTGTTGGCCTGGGATCTTTCTAGGTTCCATTATCCAAGATCGTCTGCCTATATCCCTGATAGATTCTGCCACAGCTTAACCCCTGATCCTCTACGATTTTTATTGTGTGTCTATATGTTAGTCAACACACACCCACCCATTGTCGGCGACATTGCTACGGTAGAACCGTACAACACCTTTATACATGTAACATCAACAGAGACACGTTTGACCAGTGTTTTGTTGTGTGCACCAAATGGGTTATGATTACAAATACACAAACTATATTTTGGGATGCCAGCTATAGATGGCAGGACCACTAAGCAATCCGTGTGACAGGCTGATCCGAAATAATTCGGGATAGCTAGGACACTAGATCAACGAAGTGGATGCATATGACACACTGATCTGCATGAAATCCGTTACTTAAGGATCACCGGTCGTCATAACGTAGGAGCGGTGTTCCGCTACGCATTCCCGCTTACGTCATACTGCATAAATAATCAGGTACTATAGTTAAAATGGTGGCGCTTGGGCGCATTACTATGGCCAATAATATGAATCCTGAAAAGAAAAGCTAAATTTTATTTGTTAACCTGTGAAAGGATTTTTTTGCGCAATGTATTAAAGAAAGGCCATCAAAATTAGGGTTGGGATTGATTTCATGTTAGGTAAAATTACGATATAGGCTACATTATGCATTCATTACACTCTCCGTTAAGGGGGTATTAGATAATTTTTACCTGAGATGATTAAACATTTTGGCTTTTCTTTTCAAGATCAATCCTCACTGCATTACTATGCCTGCGAATAGTCAATGGACATTTGTACACAGTGTTGTCACCCGCATGGTTGTGCTGTTTATGTATGGATGTATGGATGTATCGTCTCACTAAAATGTTTTTGTGTTTTTTTTCAAATTGACTCAATGAAAAGTTCAATTGGAACCAAAACTTGTGTCATAGGTGCACCATGGGATCCCTCGTATGTTGATGAGGTCAAGGTCTTGTACCAAGGTCAATGGTCATGTGAGGTCAAGTTTTGAAAAATAAGCTACCAATGTAAAATTGACCTACATTGAAAAGTTGATCACGTTCCAATTTGAGTCATAGGTCTTGCCATTCTGGGCTGCCCTCATTTGTTGATTGAGGTCAAAGGTCCGTGGCCAAGGTTCAAGAGTCATGTCAAGGTGTAAGCTTAGGCTGGGTAGGCCCACAGCTTATGTCTTGAATATATGCGAGCACAAAAAAGCCAAGAACCGTGGAAATTCTAGTTTCAACATTAATTGCAATTTCTATTATCTATAAAAATGATGGTTTTGTAAGTGTAAAAAACAATTTTCTATATTTTCATATAGGTCCATTGTAACAGATTCGGCAGAATAGTGCAGACCAACAGAAGAGCATTCCAACAAGTTGGTGGTGCAACAGGGTCACAGCACACTGTGAAGAAAAAGAAATCCAGTGGTAAGTGTTCTCTTCACTTGTTATCAGTAATATGCGATCCTGTTCTTGGGCATCCTTACATAGTTCATCCTTTTACATCCCAATTTTGAAATGTTAAGTGCTGGGAGTCAGAAAAGACTCGTTTATTTTATGCTAAGCATCAGTGCTCTATTACCACTAGAGTCGAGGCATAAATTTAAAGTTGTATTGTTACATTTTGTATTTTCAATATAAGGGTTTGTGTTGCCATCTATCAATGCACAAGCCAATCATGTGTTGCTCTGTTAGATGTATCATTTATGCTTACACACTGTTAAGGTGATTACATAGTGTCATCGCTTTGCCGCTCTAATGATGCATTTACGTCACTACGCCATCATGTCCAGAATCGCTAGTGGGGACCCAAGCGCAACGCGTCAAGCCGCTAAATCGATCTCCCTGCCGCCGGGCTGCCGCATCTGTCCAAAGCGCCAATCAACTTGATTGCTTGAAGTCAACCTGGAGCGGTGCGCTCATGACGTAGTTCCAGGCGATAATGCCCTTGACAAATATACTCATCCTGCAACGGCAATACACCAAGCGTGCTTGCCGCTGAGCGGCAATGACACTATGTAATAGCTTTTGGGTGAAGCCTCTTGGCCCCCAAGTCATTTTCTTAAATTGAATTAGCCTCATCTCTCATGCACCAAAGCTCTCGTGTGTGCATGTCATTGCCTTACCTTTTAGGTACATGTAGGTGCCACACTACTAAATTAATTTCCCTATACTTTTGTATACTAAATATTGAAATATAAAGGCATTTTTGTCATGCGAGGTCCTAAAATGCAGCTTCATATGCGTACATCTAGTATGGCAAAAGTTGGCAACATTAAAGTCTTCATTGAGTGACGGATGTGTGAGCTTTCAAGTTTTTTTCAGTGTTTTAGTCAGAGGGATATGTTCAAACACTTTAACAAGTGACTAATACATCTACTTTTCACAATACATACATGTTATAGGTAGATATTTGCAATAATGGGGCAACAGAAAATCAATGCTATTCAGGACTTGTGAACTTCTTTTATCTGCAGATGACAAGTTGATGTGACCATCAATGACGGCACGTTTGACATTTCTTCTTTTTTAACATGGCCCCATTGAGATTAAAGATCTTCTGATTTTTGTGTGCATTTGTGTTAATTTGTTAACTATGTTAAAATATATCATTACCTTAATTGGGCAGATGACCAATCCCATCATCTGTTGAAAAAGTGAAATCGGTAGCTTGAAGAGTTTCAGGGACATCATCCTTCAAGAGATGCGAACAATCGTAACAGTGGTGATCATGGGAACATATTTGGGTAAGAGACATATCATTGAACTAAAATCATTAGGTCTATGCCAATAAGTCATGCAACATAAGACAAATGTACTTCCTTCACATCACTAGCAGGAACTGCACTCCTCGCTGGTTCAATGTTGCCGATCTCATTGTACTGGAGAGAAACTCCTGCAACCTTTGAAAAAAAATTTTTTACACAACAGCTTTATTTTTTTTATCCGTTTATTGAATTGGTTCAAAATGTTTAAAAATCTTTCTGCATTTAAATTGAGAGGTAGTGTATGGGTGGCAAATTTGAAACAAAAGTAGGTTATAATCTTTAGAATTGTCATCTGTCATGCAAGTTACAATGTGGTAAAAGTACTCAGACCCATATTCAAAGGTCATTGACATAACAATTCAGTTAGACATGGGATATTCCAAAATACTTTTTTACCATGGGAGAATCGCATTATGAGTCGGCTTAATGGATAACTCACACTAAAGAAGTAAACATATCTTTTCAATACCAGGGTGGTGCCAGGTGATTATGTTGACGCAAGTGAGTTGACCAACTGAAATCAAGTGATATATGGATGGGGTGACCTAATCGGAAGGGACACTTTGGCGATGTACATCATGTGACATTCAAGAAAGGGGCCATTTAGGGGCCACAAAGAGGCAGCCGCCAAAAGGCTCAGAGGAAGAGTCAAGCCAAGAAGTGGCCATTTTACGAAGAGTAAATCATCCCAACATAGTCAAACTACTGGCATATAATTGAGGAAAATTTCATTAAACTTGATTGTAAGTAATGGAGTAGCTGATCAGTCTCTGAGGAAGTATCTCGATGACCACAAAGGCAATGTTTTCTTGGCAACTCTTGAGAAATGGGTACAAGAAGAAGTATGCGCGCCATTCATACCGCCACAAGGCGTGTGGAGGGGCGCTTGAAGGGGAGAAGAAAACCTGGGGTGCATCGCCGACATCAAGAGCATCCAACTGTCTTCTCTTTGGAAACGGTTCGTCTCCGTGCCTCCCAAGTGCAGACTTCCGGGCATTCTCACAAGAGGATAGATCGCACAAAAGGTTTAAAAGACATCTGACTTAGTCCAACTGACTCCGATTCAGAAAAGGATTGGACTAAATTTTGGACTTAAAGGCTGTTCCGATCGTCTCTGGGACCCCCCTGATTTAACCGGAAGAGTATTACATTTTGCAAGGTTGTATTTTTACTTGTCATACTGAAATTTCAGCTTTCAAATCCATCTTTCTCAAAGATTACAGAGATAAATAAACTTACCATTTTAATGGTTAACCTCAATATTAGCACACAGGTAGTGAATAGGGCGTTGCACTATGCATTATTGGTCTAGCATCAAAACCGCAAGTTTGTTTCCCACGGTACTTGATGGTCAGTTGGTACAAGGAAAACCGCAAGTTTGTTTCCCACTTACTTGATGGTCAATGTGTACAAGTGTCCAGGCGCTCATATCAAGTAGGGAACCGATAGAAAAATCAAAACAAGGCACCTAAAGCAATATTAAAAAAGAGATACAAGGGTAGTAATGAGACTAATCAAAAATCTATGGTGCGTCTATCTGGCAAGTGAAGTCCCCTTTTGGATTCGTTGCCAAACGAATCCCAATGAACGGGTTTCGTCTCTGGAATTGGGGAAACATTTTTTGGCGATTTGTCTTTTTGGGTCCACGACCACTATTCCCTCTTCCCTTTCGTGGACCCCCCCCAAAGACAGGATGCAGGATGGCCACATTTTTTATTTGTGTACTATATATGGAATACTCTTGACCAAATAAGGAACGCCGTGGCACAAAAGCCCAATCTTGATCTGGTTACGGTATAGTTTTTGACCAGCGCACATGCCTCGGGAGCAGGTCTTCTTCACTATCCCCAAAGGGCAGCTATTTATTTTTTATTCTTTTTTGGACTTAGAATTTCCCTCTATAACCCACAGACTTCTATGCTCAAACGGAAAAAAAATAATGAAAATTTATATTAAAAGAGACACTATATCTAGGTCAGCTACATAACCACAAGACCAGCGAGGATTGGGTTTCCTGTTTGTTCCAGATTTGCAATTCGAAATCCTTGATACCGCCTTATAACATAACCATTTACGGAATAAATCGCTAATGATATTGTGGTCAGCAATCAGTAAGGAAGAGCTCTGCTCTGGATTGTTGCCACAAATATTGCTCCAGGAGCATGAGTGGTGGTCAAAAATCTCAACTTGCTCGATGAACAAAACAAGATTCAACCTAATTGAACGGGCCGTTTTTGGATTTTGACCTGGTGTGATTGTGAAAGGACGGTTTTGTAGATTTCAATCAAAAGCTGAAATGGTCTCGTCTTTTCGGGGAAAAAAAAAAAAAAACAAAAAAAATTAAAAAAACAAAAAAAAAATTTGATGAGGAACAATAAAAACGACCCACAAAAACGGCGAACGATTCGGAGAAAGTAAGTGAGCACAAAAGTTGGTCAATTTACACGCAAATACCATCCGTTTGGAAAGAATTTAGTATTGTGCCATCATTCCAAACTCTATGAATTCGGCAGCCTCAACGGGCATAAAATGCCATGGTGAAGGACGTGGGTGGCAGAATATGAATTCATCCCGGAATTTGTTTGTAATTTGTAACATATGTATGTAAAGTTTATTTTTTCTCATTTCATGTACGGTAGGATAAACAACCGTTGTCATAAGAAAGTAACTTGGTTTGAAGATCAGACTTACATTCAGTACTGTAGCCTAGGAGTAGGAGCATGTTTTTATTTTATTTACTAAATTGTGTTTTCATAAAGATTGACATAGAAATTCACTCAAAAATTCCTAAAATCCTTATATGAACTGAATATTGCATTTTTATTCAAAAACAAATCCTTAAATACCGGGGTGGGGTGGTCGTCCTTGCTGTCAGTGTGTCTTGTTTCATCTGACCGTTTCTATTTTCTCGGAGACTGAGGGGTCGCGCGTTCATGCAACTGGTGGGTGGGTACGGCGGTCGGTAAGTATGTAATTATGTTTCTAAAATTGAAAAAAAAAAATGGCCGTTAAATTGAAACCCGGTGTGAAAATTCTCAAGCTGGAATAATACCGAAAAGGCATTTGGGGAAGAAAATGGATGTGACCGTAGCGATTGCATGTCACTTTTCCGTGTTTGCGAGCACTGAAGTACCCATCAAAAAAAGTTCAATGTTCTCGTTAGGTATAGGTTCAGACCTAAATTACTGAACAACCCAGATAACATTCAAGCAAAAAAAACCGCCATAGAACCGGGGTAGGATTCGTTAGCAGGAGTGCAAGAATCAGTCTTGATCTCAAATAATGAATTTGCGGGAATCATCTAATTCGACACTGTGTAATTCTAAAGTTACGAGGAATCAAACATTGATTCCCACAATCAAATTTACAAAGAATATGACGAGAATCGATTCTCGATTCTCGCTGAAATATAAGCCTAATGAACCCCTTCGTTTTTCCGGGAGATATTTGAGATTCAGTTTTCATTTCCACCATTCGCTATTGACAGATTGATAACGTTTAATCTCTCGCGCAGTAGTACCAATTTAGATCTTTCGCAGTCTGTGGACAAGACTACACTGTGGGAAATACCAGACCGTCCGTTACCAATTTAGATAATATCTTCGCAGTCTGTGCACAAGCACTACACCGTGGGAAATTCCAGACCGCCATAGTGGGTGGGTGCCCCTTGACCGCCAACGAAGACAGTTTGTATTGGTTAGTGGATAAAAGTTCATCGGTCATTCACAGTCAAAGAAGGTTTCAAATGGGGGAAAGTTGGTGTATGACATGAAATTGGAGGGGGGGTGTGATGTTTGATGCCGAAAATTTTGAAGGTCACGACAAAGGTCATTAGGGGTCATTCAGGGTCAAAGGAGGTCAAATGGGGTAAACATTGGTGTACAGACAAAACTGGGGGGTGGGTAACTGTTGATGCCGAAAAATTTAAAGGTTAAGCCAAGGTCATTCCGGGGTCATTCAGGTCAATGGGGTAAACCATTGGTGTATGGACATGGAAACTTAGCGGTGGCGTTGATTGTTGCTGCCCAAAATCTGATAAGGTCATGGACAAGGGTAATTAGGGGTCATTCAAGGTCAGAGGATGTCAACATGGGTGTATCCCGAAAAAAACATTGGTGGGTGGGTGCCCCTTGACCTTCCGGAGACAGAGTTTGTATGGTTAGTGGATCAAAAGGTCATCAGGAGTTATTCAAGGTCTAAGGGGCAAAGGGGGTACCATTGGTATATATGAACATGAAACTTGGGGGTGGGGTGGATGTGATTTCCCGAAAATTTAAAAGGCACAACAAAGTCATGGGTTCATTCAAGGTCAAAGGAGGTCAAATGGGGTTAACATTGGTGTATGGACTTGAAAATTGGAGGGTGGGGTTGATCGTTGATTGCCAAGGGGTCATCAGGGCTATTCAAGGTCAAAGGAACCGCAAAACCAAAGTTTCATCAAGCCAAGTGATCGCGAAACCAGGTTATCGCGAAAACCGGGGACCGCCTAGTGTAAAAAATAGATCCCTTCACGGAGCACGATGGTTAATTTATGTTACAGTCTGCGTTACCCGCCAACCCAACATACCCACAAAAACAGTACGTGCAACAACGAATCATCCCCCGGGCGGTGAACGCGCGCTTTTTAAATACAGCCAAAAGGCTCTAAGTAAATGCCACCCAGTTCATACGTCAGGGCTGTGAATATAAGAATAAGAGTTTAAACTTCAACTGCCACACCGGAGAATTTTTTTCCCGAATAATTTCGAGACTCAACTGGTCTCTTCAGAGCGGGTAGATGAGTGAGGTGTGAGATCTGGTTTGTGTTTCTAAGTTCAGATGTAGTATTTCTAGAAGGTCTTGGTTGGGGGTCCCTCTGATATGTAATCCCCTCCCAAACTTTTCTAGTATCTCATTCAATCTACCCGCTGATGAAGAGCAGAAGAGACCGTTGGGGTCTCGAAATATTTGGGAAACCAAACATTCTTGGTGAGTGCAGTTGAAGTTTAAAACTAATTTAGATAGCCAAAAGTCTGTCATTTTTCTTTTGAGGGAGCAGGACTGCACAAGAATCCCAGTATATAAACTTAGATTGCTATGTTTTGACAAAGGTGGTTATTATAAATTTTAGTGTCAGACAGCTTAACCAAATGATAAACATCATGGAACGACCATAGTTTCTTATCAGGACATTTAAACCAAAGTTGGTGACTTAGTCGTCTACACAGTATTTGTAGGGCAAGAGTGATCCAGTGGAAATATCAACACAACAACCCATGACCTGAAGGTTGTGGGTTCGAGTCCCGCTGGAGCTAACATGCTGTGCACTTGGGCAAGACACTTTACCTTGGTTGCCTTTCTTCACCCAGGAGAGAACAGAAGAGCTGTTTGGGGAATATCACAATCTAAGTGCCGATAGGTAGTGTGCCAATTAGCTGAATGGGCTGGCAGCAAATCTTAATGAAGTGACGTGATGGCAGCATAATAATGTGTAACCACATCTTGAGCACCCCGCAGGATGCATATGTGCACATTATAAATCAACATTATTATTATAAATATAGACTTTAGTCTATAGCATAAACACTAAAATTCCTACTTTTTGGCCATTTGCAACATTTTGTCCCTACAGAGAGAACACTTTATTAACCAAAAATACTATTTCAATGGAAATAGTATTTTTGGTTAATAAAGTGGAAAATGAGTATCACTTTTTATTGGTTTGTAATACTTACCCCAAAATTTTGTGATGGTACCAACATATAACAAGTTCGTTTCACTGATGTCTACAAGTGATACTGAATTATTGAATAAGCTTGCAAATTATGTATATCTTGCAAATAATTTGTGATATGTTATCCATACCATTGATGATGTATAAATTGTGATAAGGTGTTTCTTTTAAGATGATATTCTTACTAGTGTAATGTATATGTGGGCCATTGGCCTTATGTACTACTGTTAATAAATTCTCTCTTTTGAGAGAACTAATCTAATCTAAAATACTATCTCACAAAAAATATCAGCACATTATACAAGTACATTTAGGTGGTTCCATAAGGAAATACAATGTACAAACAGGTATAGTGTTGCCTTTGATGATATATAATAATACATTGCATACAGTATTTACCAATAAAATTGATTTCACGCAACATTTTCAGTTACCTTAGGACTCACTCTAGGATTAGGTTCAAGTGCCATTCCAACCTTACATGTTATCATGCTAAACTGGCTTTTTAATAAAACATAACAGAAAAATTAAAACTTCTCTTGGCTTCACTGCCGGTGGGGACACATTTTCTGGATTGTTATTAATACACCTATTCCAAGCAGGCACTTTCCAGCTAAAGTGGGATTTTGTTAGTACAATTGTGTGTGTGTGTGTGTGTGTGTGTGTGTGTGTGTGTGTGTGTTTTCGTCTTTTTCTCCAATTTTCTATCCAATATGGGCCCTTTTCTGTCCAAAATGAACTCTTTTGCATGGTAAGTTGGGTAAGGCCAAACCAGTTATTTTTTTATACCCAACTTCATTCCCAAAATTGAGAACATCAGAGTTCATTTAACGAAATCCTCCTCTGGGGCGCACCAGGGGAAAATTCACATGACTAATGGTTTTACACTTTGTATTTTGTAACTGTTCTGAACACTCTCAAGTAATAAGTGAGTGTGCCCAGTTAACATTAATTTTTTTGTATCGAAATGGATTATAGTTATGTAGTCCTTGCATTTGCCTGTAAGTTGTACAAAAATCTAAAATCCAATAATGGGAATGGAAATATGGAAGTAATGGGTGTATGAAATTCATTGGGCTTGAATTGAATATCGTTTTGTATGATTGATTTCCTTTAATCTGTTCATGTCAAAGTCATTACGAGTGGATTAATTTTTGTTAACAGCTACAAAGACAGGAAAAGGCTCCATGCCATGGACAGCCCCTGAAGTCTTGGACAAAGTGTGCTTCTCCACCGCCTCCGACATCTACGGCCTTGCAGTGCTGTTTTGGGAGATGTATACTCAGAAGGTTCCTGAAACAACTGCCGACAAGATGTGTGGGCAACCGCTAGATGGTGAATTGCGGGCCCTATTTCCAGACTACATGCTCAGGCTTCTACCTCTATGCTGGTGTAAGGATTACAAAGAGAGGCCTACCATTCAGAGGGTGAAGGATATGATTCCTCATGGTATGTCACATTCTTTTAAACAGTTTGTTTTTCTGGTAGTTGCAGGCTTACTAAGTATATACTGGCCAATGTATGGGTATATTTACACAGCATCTAAATGAACTGCAAGTACATACTTGTTCTACGCTCTTACACTATCCATAGACGCTTGGTAAATGGCGGGTATGGACCATGCTGGCCATGATGATTCTTATCAGTCTTAAGCCACAGGATTTATGGTTCCATCTAATTTACATGAATTAAAGGCACTATCAATGATTTGCTAAATTAGAAAATAAAAAAAAATCATCAAAAATCAGATTTTTGCATGTGACAAGTACAAGTACCCTAAACATACCCTACAAGTGATAAGGCCATAAGCAACCTAATAAGAACAAAATCTGATATATTGGGTCATTACTGTCCATACAGACACTTTCTACAACACGTAACTGAATGGAGGGTCCTATCTTTGAACACTACCGTTCAATCCTTCAGTTGGAAAAATTAACTGATGAGAATTCTACAGACTTATCCTTCACTTTTAAGCTATTCCTGCAAATTTCATATATTCAGATCTCTTTCAGATCTCTTGCTAATAGTGTCTTTAAATGCTGGTCTCTCTAAACCTCTTGTGATTGCTTAGTTTGCTACATCGAACATCAATTTTTGCAAATAAGAAGAGAGATCAATTGAATTCAATCACTTTGTTCTTTCTTTCTTTCTTTCTTTCTTCCAGACTCGGCTGGGGTTGGCAGCAATACACAGCGTGGGAGAAGTGGATCATCCATTCCCATGGATACTAACTGAGCCTTTAAAGATAGTACAGAAAGAAAGAAATGACTGAAAGATCCCTACTTTGTTAAATACCAAAGAGCTTAAATATCTCACCGCAGGGCTTGATGTACTTGGTTAATATTTGGTACACACTATAGATCTACACGGCCGTTTTCTTCTTACTACGTGGTATCCTATACGCAGCTAACAACAACCATGTCCTACCACGGCCAGCTACTGCAAACAGTACACCTGGGCCTAATTGCGAGCCGTAGCTGCAAGATAGGGCTTACAAAGTACACAGTTATTAGACATACAATGATGTGGCTACTCTGATGCACCTACCCCAATGGCTACCCTGTAGTTGCCCACTAGGTGGAGAGAAGGTGGATGTTGTGTAGAAAGTACCGGAGTAGACAGCATCTACCACGTAGCTACCCCGGGGTTACCACGACGCCATTTGAGAGTGGATGAAAAATTTCATGAAATGAGGGCGCTATACACTTGTTCTCTGTTAAGCGTTTTTTTAGGAAAATCATTAGGAAATTCAAATCGAGCATCGTCAAAAAACCCCATATTCATGCACATGTATTAAATAATGCAAATATATGCCAAAAATATCTAAAAAAAACAAAATTGGCCCTGAGATAATACCGCGCGCGCTGAGAGGCCGGTTACCACCAACGTCGCTAACTTACGACGGGGGAAGGAGGGAGACAGCCGCTGTGTGTACACTATCCGTCTATGCGGCAAAAATACACCGAATTCTGGCCAGCGAGTGTACGTCTAGTGAAGTAGGTAATCCATGTCTACTCGGTAGTAGCTGTGTGGTAACTACCATGAAGAAATTGGCCGTGTAGAGTGGGCTACATTGTTCATGTGGTAGTCCAGAAGTTGATTAACAATTAAGACGACAGTCTGGGGATCAAACTATAGCAAATCTACATTTAATTATTTTGATGAATTGCAGAGATTGATGAATTGATGATTGATATAATGTGATTGACAATTTTATTATAATAAGAGCAGGTATGTCCTTATATGTTTTGGCAAGAGAAAAAAATCCAATAATATTAATGATGCAAGAAGCTTGAGCTGAATTGACAAAAATAGTTCTTAAAAAAAAAAAAATGGTTTCAATTCTAATAAAATGACAAATAATTGCATGATAGGTTGCATGACCAGCTGTACAATATTTTTTGCAGTGTTGGGGCGGTGCGCGCTAATAAGTATTGCATCATACGGAAGCATCTGATGCATAAGTAATTAAAAATATTGACATTTTAACTACTTTTAACTATTTGTAATATTCAATTACAAATATTCTGTTTTGCTAGATGAAACGGCTCGAAACTAATCCATTGTGAATAAAAGGCAGTAGTCAGTTAATGCCTTGTAAAGAGGTCCAAAAATGTCATCATTCCCCTGGCTAAAAAGTCATTGGGATATATTGCGAGTGAGTGAGAGTGTGTGTGACAGAGAGAGAATGTGTGTGTGCGCGCGCGCACGCCGCTTCCATTTGGTTAGATTAACTTGGTTAGGTTGACTAAAAAGGCGAACTTCTACCAGATCCCAAGGTCCAAATTTGACGAAATTTGGTATGTTGGTAGTGGTGCATGCAAGTAATACCCGCACACTGTGGCATCATTATATGTGCATACTAATGAGCTCATTTGCATATTTGCTCTGATTGGCTCATTACTAAAATGGTAAACTTCTACCAGATCCCAATGTCCAAATTTGACAAAACTTGGTATGTGGGTAGCGTGCATGCAAGTAATGCCCATGCATCCTGCCATTACTATTTTCAAATTATAATGAGCTCATTTGCATATTTGCTCCCAGCCAGGGGGATCTTGCAAGTTTAATTTGAAGTATTTTTAGAGTGTTTTGAGGGGGAAATTATGCTACTACAATCAAGATTGAAGACTTTTATAAAGACTATGTTCAGTATTAGTTTAGTTTTCACAAATATTCACTCTTTAATCAATTATTAAAACTAAGAAAGTGAAATTATGAGTGTTGTTTAGCCTTTTACCCAAGTTACAGCATTAGAACTTTGTTTTCCTTGTACATGGCAGGGGACAATAATCATGAAATTTGCATGAAATTAGACAAATATTTTCTCCCTCAGGGAAAGTGGCAGATGGTTTGACTTGAGGAATTTGCCCCTGTGTGTCTCTCCCATACTGCCCACGATTCCACTTTCCACCCCTAGCAAGCACCACCACTTCCTTCATCCCAGGTATCAAAATACTCGATTTTTACCAAGTCTGGGAATTTTATGTCTGTAAGAAGGTTGGCCCCTTTTTCCAAAACATTGACCAAAAATATTTTTAATGCTGTTGCATTTTGGAATAGGGAGTTATTCCTGATATGTATAGAAAATGCCACAGGGCTTCAGTCCCCAAAATTATTGGTTATGAGTATTATAGCTAGGGATTAATTCTAATAGGTTTGAAGAAAATGGATCTTGTGTAAATTTTGGATGTTATTTCTGCCTTTGTAATTTAGCCATTGATGCTGCTAACAACAAAACTTGTATGCATTGCACAATTGTCCTAAAATAAAGATATCATGACAATATAAAAAAAATCAATGTGAATTCAATTTATACCAACAAAAATGTAAATACATTGGTATTTTTTAAATCAGGTGACAAAAGTTCAAATTTTTTAGAGAAATGTAGCTTTAAAAAGCAATAATCTTTATTTTTAAAGGGCCTTTGTGACCCCAACCTCATCCCCCTACTTACCTCCCAAAAATTTGAGATTTTTTATATTATCTGAACCGTTGCCAGCAATCCAATTATGTACCTATCTTACTGCAAATTTGGTCGTATCTCTGTAAAAAATTGGCATTTTGTATTAATTCTGTCCGCAAATGGACCAATTACGCACAGTGGCCTATGGACCGTGGTTTCAAGCACGTGCTCATAAGAACACAAAACCGGCAAGATCGGAATCAACTCAAATTTTGTGAATAAGTTTTTTTCTAGTACTCTCGTGACAATGAATAAACGAGATGCTGGAATCCGAATTGCACTTTAAATTAGAATACTCTAAGAGCAAGTTTATTTTAATGGCATTTTTTTCTTTTTTTTTTTTTTTTTTTTTTTTTTTTTTTTTTTAATTTTAACATTCAGAATTTAATCCTGTTCCTAATTAATCAAATTGTACAAGGCTGTTTAATTTTGACTTATAATAGTTGTAGATTATAGTGTATATAATACAACCTTTAAAAAAAAAACTTGTACCAGTACTATTGTAGTATAGAAAACCAAAGTTTTAAATCCGGTTTTGTACCTGCTAATGGGGGTGTCCGGATTCACCGGTCACAGTCACAGCATACGTGGGGTTGTGTGAGGATTTTATTGAGCAAAAGATAATTGACCCAATGCCATTCTTGATGTCAATTTTGCAAGATTGCCGCTATTAGCACGCCATAGCTTGAAATGTCTAGATTACTATAACAACTTTTTTTTCTATGTTTTTGTTATGTTCAACAGTAATGCTATTGAATAGCTAAGACCCTGTTTTTCTGTGTTGTAAAACATTTTGTTTTCAAAACCAACCAAGTGAAACCAATGCAAGATTCCACAATTACAAATAAATGGTCCTATGACTCCACCAAGAGTTTTTGTGGTTTCTTTTTAAAAGGGCACAAGAGATTTTGCGTCCATCCAGACATTATGTCATATGGTAGTGATTTCATATAGATAAGACCCTTAGATTCTTACCTTGTATTGGCTACAGAAAATGATTTGAAAGTTGGTGTGGTGATTTAGATAATGAATGCAGCTTTCAGAAACAATGGCTATGGCGCCATTACTATGTAGTTACATCAAGTTATGTAATTAAATTCACAATCAGTAGAATAGGTAGACGTGTGTACATTGTACTTGCATCTCAACACAAAAAACGGTATCGTTACGGAGCCACAGCAGGCTGAGTCAACCGGTTATGGGAGATAGGCCGCGCACCACAACTTACGGTACTACGTCTATACTGAACATAACCGTATCCAAGCCTGGTACCCATCGTGCCCCTTAGCTTCACGCAGACTATCTCCGGTCATATCCAAAGCCGGTCGCTAGGATACTGCTCAGTAGAAATAAGCAATAAGCAATGATATTCAAAGCATTAAACCGTGCTGAACAACACAAGTAAGCCTTCTGATTTGAAAGTGAAAATAAAGGGCCATTTTTTGATTTGCTTAAGTTCAATATAAAGCATAGAGGCTAATTTTATATCGCTCTTATAGTAAATTAGAAATTTTCAACACTATTATTTACCAAAGAATGATTCTCAGCTTAATCAATTCACATGGGGATATTTTGGATAGAAAGCTGTACAATTAGTGCAAAAATCCGAATTTTCACATTGTTTTAGAGGGACACTGTTATTGTAAATCTCTCGTTGCACCGTTAAGATGATTTAACTCATGATGTCATTTGGCAATAATTCTAGAAAGAAAATGGCGAAATATGATAAACATATTGGGATTTGAGTTCAATTGAATATGACATTGGTCCTACATGATATTCGAGAACCTGTGTGCTAACGGCAAGTGTGTGTTTTTATCCCCCTGCGGGCTTGAAAAGCAGCGGGGATATTGCGAGGGCCGCATGTCCGTATGTATGTGTGTTCCAGTTTGGTTCGGTTTTCGTTTTCCGCGTCTCCTTCGAAAAGTTTAATCCGATGTAAACCAACTTGGGGTGAAGGTGCCAATAGGGGTACCTTTCATATGTGGCTGATGTCCAAAGGTCATGGACCAAGCTCAAAGGTCAACTGAGGTCAATGTTCCATTGTTGTTTTTGTTTTTGTTTTTCCTGGTTCCTTTTTCTGGCCTCTTTGAAAAGTTAAAAGTTCCCGATTACAAACCTAACTTGGGTCGAGGTGCAATAACGGGTCCTTCAATATGTTGTTGAGGTCAAAGGTCCATACCAGGTCAAGGTCAACTGTGCCAACTAACCACCTTGTGTATCTGCCATCTTGCCAGGGGGACGCGCAAGTTTACGTTGCGTATTTTTTAAATTGGGTCACAAGTACTTAATAAATAAAAAATACCAAACTTCCTGAAATGTATATATAATCTATGTTTCAACATTGTATGCTATTCAATAGTAAGACCACTGTTTTTTTTTTTTTCCTGTTTTCAAAACATTTTATTAATGGTTATATTTATCATTCTATATTGCATTTTTATATAGATTTTGTAACTTAATAATGTGTACATTTTGTTGTATTCAAACCACTCTTTGTAAAATAATGATCATGTTTGTTGTTTCTGTTTTGTAAAAGTATTTTCCATGGGTGAATACAAAAACTCTTTGTAACATATGATCATGTTGTTTGTTCTGTTTTGTATAACTTTTTTCAATGGGGGAATACAACTCTTTATAAAATCATGATATGGTAATGTTGTTCTGCATTGAAAAGGTATTTTCATTTCATTCACAGGGGAGACAGGACGTTTGCTTTACCCCATGTATAGGGATCTACCCTTTGTTGGGCTTACTCTGAAAAAATAGCAATATCTTATTAGGTTCCCTGTACTCTTTTCTGGGGTAAGATTATATCCTTTCAGGGGCGGATCCAGAAATTTTGAAAAACGTCACAAAATTACCAAAACCGGGGGGCTGAAAGCTGAAAGTGTCAAAATGGGGTCTGATTGTTTGCAAGGTTTTTGCAGAATTATCACCCAGATCCGCCCCCTCCCTAGATCCGCGCCGCTTTTGGGTCAAGTGTCATATGCACCTTGAATTTGTCTTGTTACTTAAAGACCAGATCCCAAATCTCAATTTCTGATCAAACTCAAAAATGATCACACATGTAGAGGGTCAAGTAGGTTCTAAGGTTGTATTATCTAAAGTGCCAGAGAATGCCGGACATGTTTGAAAGTTCCCCACTTGAGGGCCAAATACAACCTGAAATTCTTATGTTTGCCTTTAATATTTTAGAGCAAGTTGGCGGGCCAGATTTGGCACACGGGCCGCCTATTGAGAACCCCCTGCATATAGAGACTAGGGGCGGTATTCTCAAAGGGAGTCCTTAACTTAGACCTGAGGTAGTGCGTGCACATGTGTTTCCAGTTTATTAGTACCTCCTACTCAATGATCTGAAGGTTAACGGGTGAGCCCCCGCTGTGGCCATTTGTGTTGTGCACTTGGCTAAGGCACTTTACCCGCTTGCTTCGTCGACCCAAGCGATATTTGGGTAGCTGTGAGGGGGAATATTACAATCAAACAAATAAAGACATCGCTGATGGATTGTGGCGCTTGGCCCGGCTGCCGACCGAGATGAAGCGAATTGATGTGACGATTTCCTGATTGGTAGCGTCAAGAATAAATAGGCAACACACTGTGAGCTTGAATGAAATGGCGCTTTCGATAAAAAAAAAGCCAATATATATAATATAACTACTATATTTATACCCTGGGTTTAGTCTACCTGATAGACGAGTTTTCCTTCCAACATACCCTAAAAATGTGCTTGTAACGGATTAGAAAATTCCTCATGGAAGGCCAGAACGGTCCATCTATGAGGAAATTTTCTCACGTCCGTACATTACTTTCATAGTATTTTGAAAGAAAAAAAAATGTCCCAGTCTAATTAACTGTCCCCATTTTTGTTCTTTTGTAGGGGGCAAGGTTTTCTTTGCAATGTTCAACAAGTGCATGTAGCCTTGTATTGGTTTGAAATCGCTGAAAAACCAGTTAACAGGATTTTATTCAAACAGTAACTTCTTAATTAAATTTGGCATATTTTAGTCCACCTCCTAGTTTATTGGCATTGGGTAAGCGTGAAACAACAACTTTCCTTGAAGGAATGTCGAGCCAACAGATTTACCTGCAATATAATCATCAATGAAACTACTTAAATAAATAAAAATGTAGTATATAATTGATGTTATCAAAATCAACTTCCCAAAAAATAGTGAATTTCAAAGAGTGCAGATTGTTTAAAACTTGAGGAATCTTAAATCATGTATGCTAATTATGGGGATCAGAGTTGCAGTTGGCATCTTGTGATTCAGCAACTCACACACTCTCTGCTGATCACATCGTGAGGTGGGACTGAAGTTCAACTGAAGGTGGTCTGAGGTAACAGAATTAGACATCACATAGCGTGAAAATGACTGGGTAATTGGGCACTATGACCTGTAATGTGCCTTAACCATGAAAGATATTACATGGTGATTTTTAAAGTATAGGCCATGTGTGTATATACACAGAGAAAATTGAAACCATTTAAATTTGGGGGGCCAAATAGCCATATAATAAGCATCTAGAAAGATGCCACCAGAATCGTTTTTTAATTTGTTGTGACATCAGTAGGTATTGTTGATTATATATTGATGAGAATTTGTAATAGATTTATCCAGTGTTGTCATTCTTGCCTGTGGGAGAGCGTGGCTAAGCGGTTAGGGTGCTTGCCTCTTGGCTCAAAATTTACCATCAAATTTCCCGTGTTCGAATCCCGTGGGGTCGTGGCACTTGCTGGGAGTTATTCGGGTACTATCAATTCTGGATTGATCTGTATACCAGCTATGATTAAATACAGAATACAACTCTCCTCCATGGTTCACTTGGAATTGGGCAAATGGATCTGAAAGCATCCCGTCCTCCGTAGTGGGTACGTAAGGCCGTCGGTAACCCGTGATAACAGAGAGTCACAAACGTACATGTACACGCTCTTCAGTGTCGAATCAGAGTAGGGTGTAAACAACCCCTGACTGTTTTCCCATCCGCCCAGCCTCCAATAGCGGGCCATGGGGGGGGGGGGGTTTAGGAGGAGCGTCCGTATCATTGCTACACCGCGGCCCCCGTCCTCAAGCATGCTTACTGTCGTATACATGCCTACACACACACCCACCACCGCACATCACATTTACCAATGGACTTGTGGATACAAGCAAACAAAAATTCTTGACTGGTGCTATGCAGGATGCACTTTCATACATCACTTAAATAATCACTGTTGGTGACCCACAATCGTGCACTTGTAACCTTGTTCTATCCTATTTGGAATCATAGTTTTTGCATGGCTATTTGCCCAAACCTTTAAGCTATATTTGTGTATTAATACATTATGTTGCACCTTTTCACAATTTCCTTTAACTGTACATAACAGTCCTGTTTGTATTGTCAAACCTGGGACATCGTGTCTGACACTGATGATTCCAGGCTAAATAAACTTATGTTTAAAATCTGGATTATTTCTTTCTGACATTTTTATATGAAAATGTGTACTCTTTCAAATGTTGGCATGCTTGATAACAGTGGCACATATTCATTTGTGGTTAGTCTCCATGTAAACAACATATGTTAAAGTTGGAATATAAAGCTGCGAGTTCAATAAACACAATAAAAGACTTAAAAATTTGTTGTCCAGCTGACAAATACAATTAATCAAATTCAACACTAGCATTACTTCAGCCTTGGTCACCATTGTAAGCATATACCCCACGTTCATCATGTTGAAAAGATTTTAAAAAGAATCATTTGCCCTATCAGTCAGTTGTAGTTATAAAATATCAGCCAAATATCTTAAGGTCACAATGTGTAAAATTACACATCCTTGGATTTGGTTTTAAAATGGTTTCAAAATTGTTAGTTCAAGTTGTAGCAAATCACATACATCTTATCATACATTGTCTATGACATTTTGTTATTTATTAGATTGCAAATATGGCCGGGATGTATTGGGCCTGTGGGAAGTTTACAAGCCAAAGGTCGGAGCTCACAGCATTGAACTTCACAGACAGTATCATTGTTAAGTGCTTGTGATGCCACTGAACAATTTCAGACCAGTTTATAACAAAATCTGACCATTTGTCAATAACCCCAGTAAAAACTTGAACTACTCTGTGTGTTCCTAATAAAACGCCCTCTCTAATAACACGACCCCCCTCCGATTTTTTTTGATAAAACAATTCAAGGAAATAGTTAAGCTTACCCCAAATCACATGATTAATGGCCGGTAACTGTCGTAATCCGCATCATAATCGCTGTTGTCACAATGTTTTTCTGCTTCCCAGCACATCAAAACTGTTGGACCCCCACGTGTTGATTATAATAGCCCTGGGTTAAAATCCAGACGCGCGCACTGAAACACCCTTTTGTGAACTGGGTAAGGTGATTTTTTGCAGGGATTTTTGCTTTTTTTTCCATTTTGACTGTAGATAAACGCCCCCACGTTTGCAAAATGCACCGCCCCCGGGGCGTTTTATTAAACAATACGGTATTTGCATCCCATTATAATCAACCCATAGCTGAATACAGTGTTATATATTTTAACAACTTTGAAACACACTTATTTTTGATTTTTACTTTTGTTATTCCTGATACCAAATACTACCACAAACAGTGTTTAAACTGCTTTGTTGGTCAATTTTTTTGGTCAAAACATAATTTCCATACAAAACATACAAGCATTTGCTAAATTTAAGGATTTCTAACAGTGCAATGAAAGGAAGAAGTTTAACCACCAGAGGGGATGCCGAGAAGATTGAAATACCCCATAATTCCCAAAACATAAGCCATTGTAGTGTAACTAACCTTCTAGGAATCAAGTTGCTAACCAGGACAAATACAATGGTGTGCTTTTCAACCCATCAGAACAATTTCAAATATTTTACCCCGGTGTAAAACCTTGAACTAATCCAAGCAGGGGGCCGTGAAAGGAGTGTGGCAAGTTCTTCCATAAATTTTTTTAATCGCTGCCTAAATTACGTGTTGTACCAAAATGCACAGTTTTATCCAGTTTTGCACACTCATATGATCTATATTTACACTACAGTCCCCCACTAATAGAATGAGAATTTCAAAGAAAAAAGCCTCAATTGGTTTTGTAGACTTTTCCCAAGGCTTTTTTTGACAGTGTTCACAGGGATGTAATGCTGCATATTCTCACCAACTACGGTGTCCCAGATTAGACTGTCAAAGCCCCCAATGCCCATCATCATCATGTATTATAATCCTTCTAGCTTTGTGTAGAACCCCATTGATGGGCCCACAAAAGGGTTCCTACAATTGCTGCTGGGAATCCTCCAAGGAGATCTCTTCCCCTATCTCTTTGGTAATTGTGTTTGATTACCTACATCCTCAGAAAGAGTTTTGACATTATGAATGACAAAGGACTCGCCATGAAACCCAGCATTCTAGAGCGGTCCAAAGTCAGCATCTCAATCACATCCTTGTCTAATGCAGACATCTAGCTCTAACAGCGATCTGGTAGTTAATTGACTCTAACTTAACTTCACTTGAGAAGCTGCAGGACAAATTGACCTAACATCTAAATTTTGTAAAAGGTGCAACGATAGATTTGAGGCAACCCCCACATATTGTGTAATAATAGTAATTTTCACATATAGATTAGACACGCCATAGATTTCTTACCTGTATTTGGCTATAGAAATGTCTTAAAAAGATAGAAAGAAGGTGATTTTGATTTATATTTCATATAAAACAAGGCTGAATTTAGTATTTTGCTCCTATAATGAAAATTAAAATTCATCACAATTTTTGTACCAAGGAACCTTTCTTCTAAGCTTACTCCTTTCAGATGGTGATATTTGATATAAAGCTTTACCTCATTTTACAAAAATCAGCACTTTCCTATTTTTTTAAGGGACACCCTACATATGTTGAAACTCTCCTCTTTGCACCTTAAGGAAACAGATAATATGCCTTCAATGAAGAGGAGAATTCAACCTATCTTCACTACAGAACGTATCCAACTCAAATAGGTCAGGGACTTCAAGTACCGTAGGGTTCCAATTAATGCCGACAGCAAGAAATTTAAAGACTTCCTGTCATGCAAGGGCCTGCAAGTCAACTACACTACGGATAGGCAATCTGGTATCTCCATTCAACCAAGCTGCCCTTCAGAGCATGTGGTAGAGAGTATCCTGGTTATATAGATAGAGCCTGGACCATGAAGAAAGAGCTACAACGTATACACTGAATGGCACGCTACATGACTCCCGTGCGATGAACAAACAATCCTTGGCATGACCCACAAGACAAGGCACAGATATATGGCGATAACCCTCACTTTTTATCCCTGTCCAATGATCAAGTATCTTGGACTTCACAATTTGGAGGTTGAACGCAGCGCCCGTATAAATATGAGTGTGCTAGGGTTGCGAAACGTGAATTAGGAGACAGGTGTACTCCCCAAGCGGGGGGAAGCAGTGCACGGGTACTGGCGGGAAGTTATTAGGTGCGAAAGAGGCGATTGAAAATGGGAAGACCCTGTTCCTGAGTGGCCGTCAGGGGATATGTTGGGATAAGCGGAAGGTGAGGATGAGGATTAATTAGAAGAAATAAGGGAAAGACACAGGTTAGAAATCGTGTAGAAAGATGAAGAATAATAAACCACGTGTGAATGGAAAGGACCCAGGGCGGAGCAAAGCGGAATGGGGGAGCCGTGTCGAGGTGTAATCGAGCGAGAAGTGGTTTTGGTGAAGAGCAAGGACATGGAGGAGACAGGTGTGTTCTTGGAAGGTAGTGTAAATGTGGGAAGAGGGGTCGTCGCCCCTTTTACTTCATTGATTTGATTTCTCTGAGACATCCAGACAGGATCCATCTGACATCCCCAACTTAATGACGGACAGAGACATTGGTGCTTCATCACGGTAAAACAGCATCTCCTTGCTGTGGTCGCTAATAAAGATAAGTGTTAAGATAGCTTTACTTATTACAGACGTGCAACAATCTGATTTTTGTTTTCTATTTTTCTAATCCCTGGTGTTTCTCGATTTAATAAAACATTATAGTGGCCTTTAAATAATTAGCTCGGTGATTTGGTAGGGGGTGTGATAATGGATGAGCATCAAGTTTTGGAAGAATTTTAAAAATTTTATTTGGTATTGTTATGAAAAATCATCTTGAATACACAAATTGAGGCAGTATAATAAGTGGTGGGCGAGGTTTACCAAATTTTTCTCCAACAAAAATGATTCCTAAAGTCAATATATGGTACCTTTGAATTGGCTGTACTACTAGCCTTTGGTGCTGTGATTTCTTAATTCTTTAATTTTAGTTACAACTAGCCATCTATCTTCTATCTCTATGTTCTATACTCTTCAAAATGAAATGTCTGTCTGTCCTGCTGGTCTGGCATTTTGCCTTGAGACATATGGGCTCATAATGGCCAAAGGGTATGGGCAGACAGTCTACATTTGTTATCAGGGTTTCAGAGTGACCCAAAAGGTCAAAGGTTCAATTTTGAGTCCATTTCCATAGAAATGCCCTATACTAAAAATGAGATCTGCTGCGAGGCTTGTCCGGCTATTCACTTTCATTATACTTTGACATATGTGCTGATATTTGGAATGAAGGTAGGGGAGGGCAGTCTGCCCTTTGTTTTTTGCAAGGGTTGTGAGTGACCTAAAAGGTCAATGTCATCTAGAGGTCAATTTGCGGTGACATGATGTACTATAAGTTGGCAGTAATAATGTTACAAGGCGGTCCCCGGTTTTGGCAATCACCTGGGTTCGCGAAGCACCTGGCTTAATTACCCTCTGGTTTTGCCTGTTCCCGGAAAAACTTTGGACTTGAAGACCTTGATGTCGGACCTTTACAGTTTTCGGCATCAACAAATCGACTCCTGCCGCCCACCAAGTTTCATCTACCCACCCGTCCTTGACCTTGAATGACCCCTTTGACCTTTTCCACAACCGTTCTATTTTTGGCATCACACAATGAACCCCACCCACTAAGTTTCAGTCCATACACCAATGTTTTACCCCCATTTAACTCCTTTGACCTTGAATGACCAATACAAACTCGGGTCTTCATAAGGTCAAGGGGCACCCACCACCCAAGTTTCAGGAACCGGCGAACCTTCGGTCTCCGATAAAATAGACGCGGTCAGAACAGACACACACACAGACCACCGGGATAAATATATAGATTTTCTTTCATGTGACATTTTGTTTCTCAGGGTGAAGCTGCTTCTGGTCTATTTGGCCTCTGGTCTTCTCCTCCTACTATGTTCATTTGTTAAGTTGTTATTGAACTTTTTATGATATTGAAATTGAGATGACGATGATGATGAGATCTCTCTCCCCCGTGTGTTCCTTGGACTGGGCAACTGAACATGAGACTACCCCACTACCGACCATCTTTCGAAGGGGATATTAAGCCGTCCCTCCCATTTAAGTGAGCGACAAGCATATCACCATTACAGTTAGTTTGGGAAAAAAGGAGTAGGGTGATTACACCTGGCTGTACCAACTGAGTGCAGGAGAGCTAGGAAGACAGAACTAAACATGCTAGATGGAGTGATGACATCAAGAGATGGAGTTTAACAACATCTTACGTGGAAGCAAAGAGCTGCTGAAAATGGGTTCCGTGGTGGTCAACCTTCGAGCTGAAAATGGCACATGATGATGATGTCCCTATTCAGGTGAAAAAGCACTTTCTGCATTTTTAGTTACTCTCAATGATAATGAGAAAGCATCAGCGTTCAGGCAGGATTATTGGTGTGTTTGAAGCAGGATTTTCACAACATGAAGTTAATTAACAATGCAGTTGGTAGAGAGCTGGTGTGATATGCTCTCGTCGACGGATTTTTAGGACAAGACGAGCAGCTGCATTTTCAACTCGCAGAACCTCGGTAAATTCTCTTTCTGGGAGGCCTTAGAGTAAGGAGTTGCAGGAACCGCCTTGATGTAACAAAGGCGTGAACCAATCTGAAAGCTTCTGAAGATGAATTTTTTCATCAAGGTACTGTCTAAACTGAAAGGTACTGACAGCCAGGCACACAACTTTGCATAAGTAGTTCACATGGTTGATGATTCTTAGTGATAAGTCAAAGATGAAACCAAGGTTCCGTGCTTCAGCTGACGGATGAATAATGAATTACCAATGATCATGGTTGGCTGAGAGTTACCAGTGATCTGTTGAAATGAGATCGAAAGTAGGTCAGGTAGAACTGTGGAACTCCACAATCTACCCCACAGGATCTGAAATACCTCTGACTGATATAGATTGAATTCGGCCATCTCGGTAGGAAGAGAACCAACTTAATGCTTTTCCAGCTATTCCATACATTCAGTTAGACGGATTAGGAGGTAGCACTAACTCAGCCTCTTTTGTTTGTCAATAGCACTCATGTTATCATTCTGCACCCGTGACAGTGAGGTCTCCGTACTGTGAAATTGCCGGTATGCTAACAGCATCGGGACATGGAGACCGCTATCGAAAAGATATGCAGCAACTGATTCACTGCTACTCTTTCAATCACCTTTCAGAGAAATGGAAGGTTAATGAAAGGGCGAGAATTTGAGAGGATGTTGGTGTGCGAGCCAGATTTCTTCAGCAGCGGGGTGACAGATGCATGCTCAAGAGCGAGGAAATACCCCAAGACAATGAAAGTTGGCAATCCTTTTACGAGTGGTAACAGATCATCTAGCCATAGTTTTAAGAGACTGGCTGGTAGCATCGAGTAAGGCCCATTACCAGCCTGGTAATGAGCCTTATTAAAACGTCTTACTCGATGCTGATTTGATTGATTTCATGACCTCCCCTTCAGACACTGTAACTTACTGTAGAAAAGTTGCTGAAGGTGTTTTGGCATGACTCCGTTAGCTGAACAGACAGAAATCCTGAAAGAGACAGTATAGTAGTATGATATACACTGTTGCCCATCTTCTTGATCTTGTTGTGGAAAAATTCTGCAAAACTGACAGCAAGATCTTTTGGACATCCGGGGTAGGTAGTGGTTGTTTACATCTCACTCTAGGAAGTGTTAAATTGCTGAGGTCACGTTGATAAATCTGGTTGCTATTATGATACTCTGTCTTAACTTTAGAGAGTTGTATTTAAAACGCTGATCCTTTGGTAAACCTCTTTTCATACCGTGAGCCCAGTCTGTGAAAGTCTACGCTCCAGCCGACGCCCGTTCCTTCTTATCTTTCAGGCACGAAGGGCATTAAATTACAAGGTGCATGAGGACGCATGAACTACATATCGATTGGACGAGTGGAGCAGGTTCATCAAGGGGCATTAGATTAAGATTGTTATCATTAACAAGAGAATCAAGTCAGCATTAAAAGGTAAATGCAGAAGTGCCGATGTATATCAGAGTGGAAGTGTATTGTATCCATCCCAAACTGAAGAACCAGGCTAACGCTTCTGACATCATCTGCTCTGAGAAGGACAAAAACAATCATGAAATAGACTCACTGTTCGTTCCATTGGAAGAAGCTTTCAAACGCATATATCCAGCAATAAGTGCAGCTGAGTACCAAGCATGCGCTGGCAGAATCAGGTGCAGAAGGTGTGAGAACAAGGACGATGCCACCTACACTTCCCGTCCAAAAATAGGAAGCACAAGCTTTTCCAACACTTTGTTTTACCACCACAACACCCCTTGGCTTATGTTATGACGGAATGTATGATGGAGGGAAATATTGCACCATGAAAAACAGTCATTTGACACCAAATTTTCATAGTGTATGTAATGTAAAATAATGTTGTGATGTTTGACATGGGGGTATCAGGGGGGAGTAGTGTTAAGGCCCACACACGGGAGGAACAGGCGGGGGGGGGGGGGAGGGGCAGGGGGCGGTTCGCCACCACACCCCCCCCCCCCCCGGACTGACTTTGGACGGGGAAAAAAAAAAAAAAAATGGCAAATATCAATAAATCATGCCGTTGTTTAGCCCTATGACCGGGGGGGAAGAGGGAAAAATTGGCCCTTTTGAGCACCCCCCCCCGGAAAAGGGAAAAATTTGCCCCTCAGCGCGGGCAGGCCCGATACGCCACCACAGGGTCTATGGGGATCAGCACTCGGGCCTCTGTTAGATATTCTTTGAGCTGAATAACATAAAGTAAATATATGTTAAATGTAACATTCCAATACGAACAAATTTTGACCAATCGGGATCAAACTCCATGATGAACTTGAACAGGTTTTGGCCCCTGTAGTGCAAAAAAAAACAAAAAGGGTTGAGATATAGAAACTATACCTTTTAATCTTAGAACCAGAAGAAAGTGTCTATACAACTTTTATCCCGTATGTGTGAAACATTGACGCCCTTCACTATCCTCAAAGCTTACGGATGCAAATTGCACCATCAAGATCTGAATCAACAAGTTAATGTTACCATGCCAAGAACCATCAAAACATTTTGTGCAGACTCTTTTGCAAGATCATATGGGCCTACAACAGGACTATGGCACAGGAGAGTCAACATTTCTTCTTTCCATTGTATCAACATAAGCAATAACATTCCCGTTATGATGTTACTATGACGTACGGATATAGGGTGGGGAAACGATGATATTTCTCAATTTTGACTTATCCGAAAACATTCCGATGAAGTTAGTGACAACAACTTTTGGGCTAAAAATTTAATTCCTCTATTTCACATTGGTATATGAAATGGACAGTTGCTGACATACAAAAGTTCATGTAGTTAATTTTGAAGGTCATTATCATTTTAGGTATCAAAGAGAACCGTTATCTTTCCTTGGTAACCAAAAATGAAGTTCTTGTGATATCCGTGTCGTACTAGGACCTGTTGGCACTTCTCTCCCGAAAGGGAAGGGTGGTTTGGCCCCCATCCATCTTTGGGATCACCTGGATCTTACTTAGTACCCCGGGTGGTGTTGTTTTTGATGACATATGACATTAATTTACCCAAAATGGGAATTTTAGCCAGGCGGAAAAAAAGTGAAACGAAGGGGGTGGTGGCGAATCCCCACCCCCCCCTTCGGTATAGCGAGGGTTTTAAACCAGTCTTTGGGTGTCACTATAGCATTTTATTTTATTTTTCATTTTATAAAGAAAGGTTTATGGGAGAAATCTATCTTGAAAAATATTTCACTCCTTAAAATTTACTTCTAAAGGTTATATTTCCCTTCATCAAAGTGTTTGTAATTGCCCTCGATAGCTATCAGAAAATGCTAAAAGGGGTGGTAAACTGACAAAAAAATATTATGATCATCGTTAAGAAGAGTCAGATAATTTCAAAATTCACATGATTCTGTTATATAAACTGGAGACTTAAAATGATGACTTTTGTCAAAATTTCAAAGTTTGGGATTAGGGTTTAAAAAATGTCTAAAACACTCAAAAATATTAAAAAGTGCCTTTTTAGGAAAATTAAGGAGGAAGTTTAGTTCGTGTAGATTCTGCTTTTGATTTACCATACAGTGTATCAGAATAGTTTAAACTAATATGATACCTGAATTGAAGCTGCCGCTTTTGCCGATTGTGCGCTATACATTACGTTTATCAGACTATGTGCTCGTTAATTAGAACTTAAGGGGAATATGGGGTTGGAGGGGGCTTCAAACCAAAAAAATGAATACTCAAATTCAAACTAAGGAGCAATCCACCCCCAATTTGCTCCTTGTTTGACAAAATCGGAGCCTCCGTCCAAAAGTCATGGACGAAAATGTCGCCCCGCGACCCGAAATGTCCGTGTTTACCCTCTGTCACCTTATTGCTTGCCTCAAGCCGCGAACACTTCAAAATTCAAGACTTCAAAAATCACATCTCAAAAAGCAATCAAGCTTCCGACCTTTCCAACCTTACACAATGATCAAACGAAAATCCAAGCGCTTTACCTGCAGTATTGATAACAATTTCCAAAATAGCACCTTCAAAATATAACACAAAAATAAACAATACAGCGTTTCCAGACAAAAATTGCCCACATCGCAGAAAAGCAAACTTCAAACGACACATCTTCGCTCGCGCAGGTCTCTCAAAAAAAACCATTAATCACAGAAGATGGGAAAAAAAAGTACATCAAAGCAAATAAATTGACCACTTACCGAACCAGAACAATTCCACCAGCCCCACGAGAACTATAAGGGGTCTCAACCACTAATTTTTTTAAAATTCATGATTTTAATTTGTTTAGTTTTGAGGCCCCCCAAATCAAGCTCTCACGGGGCCAGCGGAAACCATTCCAGTTCAGAGTAGCCATTGTATTTGCTTTAATTACACAACCAATTATTCATGGGATACCGTTGCAAGGACTATAAGTAGCCGCGGATACCACCGCCGGGGCCCGCAAAAAGTGGGGGTGTGGTATAACCATCCACCTTGGTTCACACGCAGTAGCTTAACACTAGTCCACATCCTGAGGGAGTACCTGCATGCGGTACTCCCTGCCAAAGAGCTTGCGCTTTGGTGATTATTTTAGTAATTTATCCATATTTAACATTTTGGTCCACTAGGTATAGTTTTTACACAAATTTCATGTTTAGGGGTTTTGGTGATGATGCTCAACTCAATATAGAGTGTTACTAGTTGAAAATGATCAGAAAGTCGTAAACAACAATGGAATGTTTGGCCGCCCTCTATGGGTCCCAATGTGCTGCCTAATAGGCAGCTGGTAGGGGAGTTCCTGTGAAGCTCCGTGGAGAGCGCAGAGGGTACTCCACTACTGGGGGCTTACATGGGTAACCTGTCAGTAACCTAGGCAGCGCAACGCAGAGTACACTATAGGATGGACACTGCTAAGTAAACATAGTTGCTATCCATCCAATGGGTCGTATACTTCACAGTACGTATTGATAGGTACGCATCAAAAGTGCATCAATGGGGTACCTTTGGGGTAGAGTAAGCGTACCCAGGGAGTAAGCCTAAGCTCTGGGTTACACCTGAGTAGGAATCGTGCTGTGTACTTTCCATCCCAAATTCTACAATAACCGCTCTGTAGAATCCCTGCGCGCGCGAAGGGAACATCGCCAAAATTCACCTCTGAGACACGGGCAACCCAGTTCTAGTCGCTTCGTGCAAGTTCAAAATATCTTCTGGAAGAAATAATACCTAAAGTGGCAGATTTATGGTGATCTACCTCTTATATCCAAATTGTGGCACGGCAGGAGTTCACAGGCATTGCTTTATACAGACATCCTTCTATACTGTTCTATGGAGGGACTATAAGTGAGTTAGCAGAACATTAACCTATAGTCACCTCAATCTATGAAAGAACTAGGTACACCTGACAAATGCTACAGACGGTTTTCTTGGCTGAACTAGCAGTAAACGAACTCCCAACAAACATATCAAAAAGGTAGAAAAGGGAGAAGCCTGGCAAGACATGTAATTTGCATTTATATTACGTCCAATTTAGACAAAGGTAATAGTAGAGATGCATGTTATGGAGATTTTCCATTTTTCTGTAGTAGTTGAACATGTTTGCAGGCTTATACCTCAGGTGCTGTAGCACTGTGCATTGATATATAAAAGTGGAAAAGTGGTGGTCATATCAAGATGGCGCCACAGTTTTGTCCCCCACCTAAAATATTTTGCATAGCTATTTGTCAGACTGCAATCTGGATGCGGAGATCTTTATTTAGCAAAGTATTATCAGAGAGTATTTATTCAAACAAATTGGGTCAACTAGTGTCGGGGGCACCCCTATGCGAAGTGATGGGTATATGTGTCTCGGCAAGGTGAAAAATAGGATCCTTTCCCGGGTCCTTTCAGATAAAATGTATACAAGCTCATTCGGTACACAAGCTGAATAATAATGGGGTCGTCCAGTATGAAACTTTAAGAAGGGGGTCAATGACGTTAAATCCTGAAGTTAAAATAGGAAGTGCCTCTTTTCCAGATTTCCAATTGCAATTTGCCATGAAATTATAAAATTGCTGCCATGAAATTATACAATTGTTAAAACTGTGCACGTAGGCTGCGGAAATTTTGAATTTGAGTGTTGAAATTCTTTTTAAAAAAGTGGATAATTTTATGCAAACTTGTGATAAAAGTGGATAGCAGGAAAGAAGAAAACGGGGGTCAATGAGTAGGTGAAAATGTTAAAAAGGGGTCATTTCCTGGATAATAGGTAGGATAGCAGCATTCTAGATGTCACCAAAGTCAGCATCTCACAGACCTTGTATTGATTAATTACGCAGCTCTAACAGGGGATGTGATATGTGCTGCACAAGGTCTACTACAAAGCATCATTTGAGAATGCTGCAGATAGAGTCAGCCTACATTTAGATGCCAAAGAGACGGAATGGAATACATGACCGTCAATGAGGAAGAGAATCATCAACCTTTCTGCACTACACACGGTACCCAACTCAAAAAGGTTAGACCTCAAGTACCTCGGGTCCTATGTTGAACATTAAGAAACACTCAAGAGTTAAAGGGCCCTGGCCTGATCGCTAATAGCATCGTCCCCATACTCCACGATTTTACCGGAAGTGGTCAATATTTTGGTATTTGAAGAAAGCTACTATTTGGTTTGGAAGTTATGAGCAAAAATGTACCCCATTTTTGGTCGACCGATATTAATTTTACAGATGGAGGGCTAAGAAAATCATATTTATAGCTCTCACGTGAAAACGGGTTGAAATATCAGCGCAAAACTCTACAGATGGGGTTTATGGGTGAAGACCATTCTATCAAGATAAAATCTTTATTTACTTAAATGGGGTCGTCCCCTTTTAATATATTGTATAATAACCAAAATATAGGCAAATATTGCTAAATATTATGCAAATTAGAATGTCTTGCCATGCTTCCCTTTTTCGCACGGTCGGAGACCGTGCTTTGCTATGGGTTTTAACCCGGAAGTAATATCTTCCATAGGATTGCATGGACAAACGAAATACATGGGTGCCTTTCTATAAGTTAGATTTAGGAACTGTGTGATTAGTTTTAGACGAAAAAGATTTGTATTTTAGATCCGTATAGGTAAAGATAAAAGTCGCGAATGTGCATTGTAGTTATTGTTCTTCAAGATTTCCAAAGAGTTAAAGACGTGTGTTTACAAATCATGAACATCTACATTAGTTTTTGCATGCGAAAAAAAAAAAAAAAAAAAAAATAAAATCTTTATTTACTTAAATGGGGTCGTCCCCTTTTAATATATTGTATAATAACCAAAATATAGGCAAATATTGCTAAATATTATGCAAATTAGCATGTCTTGCCATGCTTCCCTTTTTCTACCTTTTTGATATGTTGTTCGGGAGGGTTTATACAACAAGTTACAACAAGAAAACCTTCTGTAGCAATTTTGTCTAGGTCATACCGTAGATTGAGTGGACTATATCCTGATATCATGTTATAGCGGGACACCGGCTTCACCTTGAATTGACCGGGAACAGCAATGCGGAATAAAGACGTTTGGCCAAGAAGTGTGTCATGCATGGTGTCATGGATCTCGACGGAAGTCGAAGGATGGTGGTGATGGTTTTCAGAAAATTTCGAGAAAACATCTGAAAATGCACTAGTTAAATTTAGAAAGTGATTTAATTTAATGATTGACATTTTTGACTGTTATGCTCTCTCAAATTAAATGGTATTTGGACAGGAAATTTGAAAAAAAAATACTCTGCGCTCGTTAATTTCAACTCGATTGGCCGACTATCAGCCGTACCGACTTATGAGCATCTCGTGCTAGGTATTTAGGCAGGCCCGTCGCCATGGGGGGTGTGGGGGTGGAACACCCCCCCAGCGATCCTCAAAAAGAAGAGAAGAAAGAAAAAGGAGAGGAAAAAAGAGAAAGAGAAGAAGTGAGAGAGAGAGAGAGAGAGAGAGAGAGAGAAAGAAAAAGAAGGGGAAGAACGAAAGAAACAAAAGAGAACGGCGTCAGAAGCATAAGATTGAACTCCAGACTTGGCATAAATCCAAATAACACAACTATTTAAATGGATTCCCCTCAAGCCAACTAGTTTTGTTTCATGTTTAGCCTTCTGTAATCAATAATTGTTAATGTGCCAACAGTGCTTGTGATCAAAATGAGTAAAATAAAAAGAAACCACGAGCATGGCAGTGGCATGGGCAAACGGGAGGGTAGCCATGGGCCATTCCCCTAATTTGGTCTACCAGTGTTATGGAAATTTGCAGTCGGGGAGCTGAATTGGTCAAGAAAAAAATAGGGATCGGTTCCCTAGCCCCCAGCACCATAAACTTAAAGGTCTACTGGCCGTCGGTTGGGTTAAGTGCCCATTCTTTCATTTGAATTAATTACTATACTTACCCTTCAAAAATACCCTTCTTAATAGTTAAAATCCAAGAGCCTCCATCAGGGGCTCCGCCCCTGGACCCCGGCAGAGGCTCTGCTCCTGCACACTACCCGTTAAAGACATTGGCGCTCGCTATGTAGTTCCCCTCGGTAGTACAAGCTTATACTGTCTGTCTCAGTGAGCAAAGTTAGAAACCATTCTTTTCTTTTCTTTGAATTGATTACTATTTATCCCTCAAAAAGTGGCCATCTTGAAGGTTCTGAATAGCTGAAATCCAAGAGCTTCCGGGGGCTCCGCCCCCTGGACCCCGACCGCTCTGTCTCTGCATTCGACCAGGGGCCCTAAATCGAGCCCCTGGACTCCACCCGTTCAGGGTTTTCCGGTTAGCAACCCTTGTGTCAAGAGAGCACCTTGCGGTGCAAGATTATTCAAACGAATCAACCGAAATGGGCTTAAGGAGGGCCTGTAAAGAACCTGAGGAGATTCGTGCCGAACCGCCTGCCGTTAGTTTTCCTTGTTGATCACGCACGCTTCCAAGGACTCTTACTGCAGCATAACATTTCTTCCATTTTTACACCCCCCCCCCTCTGACAAATGTCTAGCGACGGCCTGGATAGGTATTTGGATGCACTTTACGTTTAATGATCATAACTTAACAATTTGTTTTGTTATCATGTGTTTTGAAAATTTGGTTATTTTGTGAAGTATAGCTTTACGTTGGTCGATATCTTGTATTTCCATCTATGAGGTTGCCATTTTTCCCACAGTCTACTGTATGTGAGTTAGTGGTGTTTTATCTAACTTTTCTTCTGCAATAACTAACTTTTTGAAAATCTTGACGTGCTTAGTACTTAAGAGGCCGAAATGTTACTACAGATTTTCTCGAAAATGGTTTGTTTATAAATGTTACTTCTACATTTTAAGAACTCATACTACTACTAATAATACAAAGTATTTATATAGCGCTTCACACAAAGACCGCGCTTACAAATTACATGTACAACCTGACAAAGACAATCAGTCCTCTGTACGAAAGATGAGTTTTCAACAGGGGCGTTTGACAGATATAGACGGAAGGTGCTTCTCTTTATATTTACAGAAGTGTGATTCCAAAGTTTTTCGACACAAACTTGAAACCCTGTCACCAGCTAAGTGTTTCGAGCGTGGTACATTGAAGCCTGGTGGCATCAGATGAAGAGCGAAGTCGACATCTGCTCAAATCTCTTCAGAATTTGAGGTGTTGAAGAAAAACCCTCAAGGACATTGCTAAGGTGTTCTGGAACCTGCCTTTGAAGCGATTTAAAACAGTAAAGCATGATCTTGTAGTTAATTCTATTCCCACCAGCACCAGTGAGACTGTTAGAAGTTGTAGATAAGTTTGTGGGACGAGCTCTGGTCTCTTCCTCGGCATCAGCAAACGACCATCACGACGCAGCTTTAATTTGATGTCGCTTAAGTCCGCCAAAGAATCATCTTTTGTTTTTGCTCCATAAAGTAGGCGTTAGCGTAATCGACACTACGGACAAGGACCAGAGCTCGATCGAGCGCATTAACAATTAAGTCGAAGCCCTGCAATTAATATGTCTTAATTGAAGGATTATTGTGTAATAATTCCTTAGAAATTTTGACAATTGAGAAAACATGCCCTTTGGTTTGAAAAAGCAGCAAAACTTTAGGTTTGATGGAAATTCTGCTGGAAACCAATATGGCGGCATATATGTGCTGTATTAAACATTTAACGAAATATTGTCAGAAATTATAACTAAGTTGAAGCCATGCAATTATCATGTCTTATTTAAAGATAATTGTAATAAGAATAATTACAGACTTTTAAAAAACTGAATACAAACTTGTCCTTCTTTGGGTTAACAATAGTAAATTACTGTATTTCAGTTAAAAATCAATATGCGTCCTGGAAAGCAATGTCCGGAGTCTAACCACCCTGTGCTGTGCAAAATGTATATGAATAAGTCGCACGATAATTGGTATAACATTAATCTAACTTTGATTCCAGAGTATTAACAGTATTATAACTGTGGAATTAATCTTTGTACTGTAATACCCATTGAATATCATTCCTATACGGCACAAGCGACACCATAGCTTATGTATTTTAAAAATACATCCTTCTTACGACAACCCTGAACCACGTACGCTGTGCATTCGCCTGACAGACTTTGTGTTTGTCTCGCAAAAACTCCTTCATTACAGGAGTTTGTTGCGATCATGGCAGGTGGTCCATAATGCGATTATATTCCATCCCCTTCCCCCAGACATTGTAGACGGGGTTTTCTACCCCAATTCCTATAGTTGTTTCTTTTTGTTATACATTACGCATTATTTTTTGCGGAAGTGTCACTGGTAACTAGATGACCATTATTCAATAATGGTCATCTAGCTACTAGATGACCCTTCCGCAAAAAACTGGTCTATATAACAAAGACGACATATTATGTGAATGGGAAGATGGCTCGGAACGTTTTATCAATAATACTATATCCATGTTTGGAAGTCAACAATTTGTGGCATTATTCGTTGGCTTATCACGAACTATACTCTCAGCGTGGCTTTAAAGCGGGCCCTTTTTTCCTCTTATTTTCGTCTTATATGATGATGTGTTGTTGTCGTTGGTGGTGAATTAATTCTTGGGCATCCTAGTGAATGTGCCATCTGAAGTTTGTTTAAACATAATGATTCTTTAGAACTCACGCAAGGGCCATTTTCCGGCGATCTCTCAATTGAAAAATAGCCGAGTTGTGCATAAATCTGGTCATAAACTTAATATCTTACCGCCAATTTAGTTCTCCTATAGAAAATACGTCCAATATGCTCTTTCTATTAAACGATTCTAATCTTCAGCAAACATTCATAGTCCAGGAGGCCTCGCGTTTCTTCTACATATACAACCTATTATATGCAATTGGATGTAAGCTTTCCGTTGAAAAATGCAGGTTTTCAGGAGGTATTTCAGGGGTGCTTTTCTATTAAACTTGGAACTGTTTTTATCAGTTCCCAGGGACTCGCGTTATACCTGTAAACGATTTTAAAATTCGCCTTTTTTCCTACAATGCTTAAAATCACCTAAAATCCATTCAAATTTAATGCAGCTTTAAATGCTTGAAAAATAGAGATTTTTCAAATCCAAAAGGGTCCAACTGTCTGAAAGGAATCCAATACTTGTAGGTAGGTGTGTTTTAGTTCAAATCATAAATCCCACGGGCCTTACAGTGAAAGTAAGGCGGTTCTTCCCACCGATATAGTGTAATGTCGTCAATTGAAGGCACTCTGTAACGACTTTAGAACCTTATCAATCTACTACTCCTCTCCACTTCCCTTCAATACTGACTATTCGAAGACGCAATCAACAAATAATAAGTAGGGTGCGAAGTTATCCCCTTGCAGCACTCCAGCTAATTTTCACAATAGTTGGGTTTCCTCCCACCGGTGGTGATCCGCCTTACCATGGTTTTTTAAACGCTATGCGCGAGTACGTTGTTGCCGTCAATCAATGCCCTTTTGCAAAATAGAATAATTTCAAATATATCTTCGGTACCGCTTAAATGCTTCAGGTGATATTTATCCCTCCTCACTGGTCGTTTCTTACAGATTTTTGCCGTCTTGGGTAATCCTGTCGCACCGCTGGTTGTATTGAGATCATGCACTATACATGTAATTGGGATCTCTCTTCGGTTTTCATCCTTAGCATTCGGGGATTTTGAAGACTTTTAAAGTGGTTCCAGTTTTCTTTTCTAGCCTTTCTTTTTTTGGTATTTCGCTTTTTAAAAGCTGCCTTGCTTATTCTTAACAATATTTTTGTTTGCTCTACTACATTTAATTTGCGATGAGCCTTTCCCTGAGACCTTGATAATATATCCTCTTCCAGCCTCCCTTACCAGCCAATTTTGTTCCTTTTCATGCAAAAACAAGCACCACACCGACTAAGAGATGGTCTAGACGATCTTGAGTGATGGATGGGGGATGCCCGTCAAAGTCCTCAAGGCGACAATCTGTTCAATTTCCATAGACCCAGTGTAGAAAAAAGGTTAGGAATTATATCAGATTGCCATTCGTTTTTGACTCTGATGGCAAATGACTAGTTTATATAAACGAGAGTTTTGTGCTATTATGTTTAACAAGCCAGCAAAATCGTCAATTACCCATTATCCGTCCAATATCCAGTAAGTTTTCATACTTGCCTTGACTTCTGATGTCATAAATCATAGTGGCGTATATTGGAAATGTTTGTACGTATTTCGATACCAATAGAAAGAAGACCCATCTAAGCTACCTGTGGGTCCCAAAAACTAACCGAAACATATCGCCGGATAGTTTTCATGATTTCCGTTTGGTCCAAACAAGTTCGTAACCGCTTGATATAATTATCAGTTAGTCAATTAATAATTGATCCACTCGGACCTTGACCCTTTGAGGTGGCTTCTCAAATCGTCATGTCCTACTATACCTCTCCTGTCCAGCATTGTAGTTTCCTCCTTGTTATCCTGTCGGGGGGGGGGGGGGGGGATATCGGACATTGGAAAGGGGCACGGGCATGTGAAAGCCCTTAAGACCCCTTTCGCGTCTCTCCAGCAGTTCTTATGGGTTCCATTTGAGGCATAATTCATTTTTTAAGTCTTTACCACAATCTTTTGATAAGAGGGATTGTCAATACGATCATCCGCCCCCCTCAATGTGATTTGTTTTTTCGACAAAATAACCTCATCTTTTATACCATAGTTTGAAAATGGTAAATTTCCTTCCCGGCGCTTCGCACGCTTTTTTTCTAAAAAAAAAAAAAAAGATTACAATCATACTTAATGATTTAGGTTCTCAATGGCAACATTTTTTTTTTAAGCGCAACATGTGCTGTATGTCATCAAAACCCTGTTTCACATTCATTCATAATTTCATCATGTTAAAAATAAATTTAATGTTAAAAAAGAAATTTAATGTTAAAAAAGGTCCCTTTTGGGAAATGTTTGCCTCAGACGCCCCCCCCCCCCCTTCCAGTCCGGTGTTCATATGTGGTTCATGATGTCTTGTAAGTGAGCTTTTTTTAAATAATAATAGATTCCTGTTTGGAGTAAAATGTATCAGTTTATCACTACTCTTCAAGCTTATTGGTATCATCCCGGAATCTCGCCCTCTGACTCGACCTTGGGTCTCGTATCTCTCCCCCCGGTGAATCTCGCCCATCAATCCCTGATCTCGGCCCTCGGATCTCGCATCTCACCCCCGAATCTAGCCTTCAATCTCGGATCTCGCCCTCGTATCTCGCATCTCGCCCTCAGGGCTCGTTCTCGGGTCTCGTATTATCCCTATCTTCTAAGCTCTAAAGTTTACTAAGAAACCACGTTCCCACGCTTGCGGAGATACCCCCTCCCCTTGACCACAACGGGCATACCTTATTCATACAAAATCATTTCCAACATAAAAGGTCCCGTTGACCTTTGGTGTCTACTCATGTATGAGTGAGTGAGTGAGTGAGTGAGTGTGAGTGGAGTGAGTGAGTTGAGTGAGTGAGTGAGTGAGGGAGTTAGTGAGTGAGTGAGTTGAGTGAGTGAGTATTAACATTTAACGAAAACTCAACACAATTGTGTCATTATAATAAAGTACAAACATTTTACAAGACAAACTTTAAAACCATGAAACAACACTTCAGTAAATTCCAATTTATTAAAAACAACACAGTTAAAATATTTAAACAAATCAGCCTCCTTCAGGAATTTTTTTCACCTGAAGAGGCCTTATATCTTGAAATAATGTTTTCAAATCTGGGACGTTATAATAGTTTCTACGTATAAGCGCATAATCAACGCATTCAAGTAGTATGTGTTTCACATAAAGAGCACAATCACAAGGAATACACCAAGGGACTGGCTCACCTCAAAGCAAATAGCCATGAGTCATATAAGTTTGACCAATTTTGGATCGCGCCAAAACCATTTCGTCCCTTCGTCCAATTAAACCTGAACTGACCAGTTAGTTGCAAAGCATGCATTTTATTATTAGGAAATGAATTTCACAATATTTGTCACTTGTCTCTGATGTAGCTATTAACGAATACCAATGTGGCTTGGAATCCAAGCTAAGACAACAGATTTTTGCAATTGAGTGAGACAAATTGAAGAATACTTCAAACAGTTCAGCAGCAATATAGGGATGGCGACAATTTCTGCCTTTCAAAGCCATAAGACTAGTGAATCAGTAAAAATAATGAAATGGCTCTCATTTGAAATTTCAGCTAATTCTAAGGCCATCTTAAGTGCCTGCAATGCAGCAGTAAAAAGAGATGCATTATCAGGTACTTAATTTGACGTTGATCACGCCGACTTAAAGCTGCTGCAACAGTGCCTGTCCAAAACTTTGGACCCATCCGTGTAAATAGCTCGATGCTGATACCTAAGTTCATCAAATCTATATAGCTTGAAAAATAAGATCATCAGTTAAACCCTTCTTATATTGACATAAAGTTAGGTCTATATCAAGTTCAATATTTGTCCAAGGAGGACTAATGGGAAAATCAATGTTGCAATGTTATCAGCATTTGGACACACCTGTGAAAAGCCCTCTTTTATACGAATTCCAAAGGATGGAATGACACTAGGTTTACTAGTATAGAAAAATTGTAGATTTAGGCGAAAATGTGATGTGTTGGGATATCAACATTACTTTTAAGTTTAAGAGCATATTGAAGATCTAATTTGTTTCCATCTTAGATGTAAAGGAGGTTCATTAGCTTCGACATATAAGCTTTGCACAGGGGAGGTACGAAGAGCACCAGCGTAGTCGAAGACCTGATCTGATAGGTTCAAGCTTTTTCCTATGCAACCATCGTTGACCATTTTGACCATAAAGGCGAATCAGGACTGAGCGTCCGCACCCCAGTCCATCTTGAGACTACTTTAAATTCAGTGCTTCTGACATTTCTTCCGCAGATAGTCACTTGAGTCTTGAAGTTTAATTTGCTGTCAAATATTCGGCCTAAGAATTTATTCTGTGAAACGACGGAATAGGGGGACCATTCAATTTATTCTGGGTCCAAGGTGAAGACGTCTTTTGTTGCGAAATGCATACAAACAGGTTTAGTTTTAGAGAAATCTGAAACAATGTTCATCCGCCCACGTTGATTCTTTTCATGGCATTTTGGCATTTGGTCCTTCTATAGTGGCCATTTTGATGAAGATAGTAAATGGAGAAGTCATCTACAACAATTATCTTCTCCTTTCCTGTAATTTGACCACTTTAGCAATACTTTTTTTTCAAACAGAATAACAGAAGAATGCTACCCTATTGCGGTACCCCATCTCTTGATTATGTAATTCTGATTAAGACTGTTCCTCAGACGCACCCTACAAACACGATCTGGCATTTTACCCCTTAGTCCTAAATTATGCAAATCTTTCAAGATACCATATTTCCAAGTAGTGTCATAGTCTTCTCTAGATCAAAGAATACTGCAACAATGATTTCCTCTAACAAAACCATCACGAATAAAAGATTCACGGTGTACAATTGCTTCAGTAGTACTTTCGAAACCCTGCGGGAACACCACTTGACACTGATACATCCATTAGTTTTCTAAGTATCACACAAGACTGACCTTAGTCACTCTTTCCACATTCTCACATAAGCATCTAGTTGGGGAATTGGAAATAATTGTTGGCGGCTTGGTCCGCCTCTTTTTCCCTGGTTTCGAAACAGGAATAATTGTAGCTTTTCACCATACACGAGGGAACATCCCAGATTCCCATATAATTATTAAAAATATCTAAAGTACAATCATGGATTCTTGTGGAAGGTTGGCTTAAAAGGTGTTATTTTCGTGATTCCATCCAGCACCTTCTGTTTTTATCAGGTTCAGTAGATATCCATGGTTCAGTAGATAATCCTTGAGAAAAGCTTGTCACAAAATTTGAGGGTCGATCCCGATCTTGCAGTTTTGTGTATGAGCAAATGCTTGTTTCCCACGATCCAATAGGCCACCGTGCGGTAATTTCTGTCTTTTTACTGACAGAAAATGCAAAATTGTCGAATTTCTTACGAACGACCGATTTTCACGCGAGATTTTGTACACATGGATACTAAGGCCTACCCGTTCAGATGAGATAAAAATATCAACTTTTTTTAGGACGTCTTGGGGACGAGGCTGTGGATCACGAAAATGCCCATTTAAGTAATTTATACTGAATGTCATCTGACAGTGGCAATACATGACATGTACTGCAGACGATTTAGTTCTAACATGCTAAATGGACTGTATAGTCCTCTGCACTGTCGGATTAAAAACCTATTTCCGTTTTTCTGCAGTGTTTTTAAATCCGTGAAATGATGTTTGAAGAATTGTGGTTCAAATTCATCTGCCAGTAAATTGGCAATAGTCTTGGGCTTCTTACGTTTACTCCATACGATTTTATCTCAGATGAAAAGTGGTATATTCAACTGTTTTCCCACTTTTTTCCTAACATATCCCAGATCCCAAGCTTTTTTAACAGGAGTTCTAGTATTTAATTTGGATACATATTGCCTCCAAGATTCTCGTTTGCTTTTTTTTTAAAAAGTTGTATTCGTGACTTAGCACGGGCTCTTTGATATTGTTCTTAAATTGATCTTTGGTTGGCCGATTTTAAAGTGTGTAAGCTCTTTGCGACAGTCAAGGTAGCAACTTTCCATCAGCGTTAATCAATGCTTGTGTTTGCTATAAGCTTTTGTAGAAGACTTGGTTATTATGTTTGTGCTATATCAATTAATATGCTATGATGAAGAAAGAGGATCTTCAATGTTATACAAAAAACTTGCCTATTAATTATAGCTCAACAGCTCTCATTCAATTAAACTCCTGGCCAATTGCCTTCAATAAGTTGTCCATTTGGAACTCTTTCTTGAGGCTTAGTTTTTGTTGATATCTGTTAAAATTGGGAAAGAAGTGATCACTTCCACACTGATTCATCATAAACTCCCCAGAAATCCATAAAAAATTGTTTCCCGGAAAACAAATTGATAATCAATAGCTGACGGTGTTCCAGTCGCATGGAAGTGGATGTAGGTAAAGCCCCTCATTCAAATACAGTCTGATTCTCCAAATAAGATTCCTGAATGAACCACCGATTGGGATCCTTTGCTCACTTTGAGCATTGAAGTCACCTACCAGGAGGAGTGGTAGGAAGTTGACTTAATAATTAATTCATCAATTTCTTCTAGACCTAATTTATATGTAGGATGAATATACAAACTACAGATTAATTGTTGCGGTTAGAAGTAACTTTCACAGCAAAAGCTTCCAGATTGGCACGAAGTTGAACAACTAGGAACGCCTCACTTTATCAATATTAACTACTCTAGTATCCACTGGGGATACAGCCGTTTTGTTATAAGAATCGCATCCCCTAAAAGAAATTTTATTATGCAGCGCCGGTCTTTTTCGTGTTTCCGCAGCAAAGAATAGATGGGTTGTATTAGTTTAAGGTATTTGCTTCTTCATAATTGTGTCTAAGCCCTCTGCAATTCCATTGCAGAATTGCAAACATTTTGAGCATTGCTAATCCCTTTAAGCTTCTTTTATCACAATTTAGAGGAACAGCTTTTTGCTATCACTTGATGGACTGGTTTTTTCACGGACCCCCAAAGTCCATGTCCTCCTCATCACTTGTCAGTGAAAATGCATCAAACTTGTTAAAACCTGAAAGATATCCCTTCGGTATTCTGACGATGGTAATGTTTGTTGGGATTACTTAGTTTTTTATGACGTGTCAGAACTAGGTTCGACTCTGTTAGTCTCTCTCTTCTTTCGTTTTGCTGTATCCTCTAATTTTCTTCTGTAGTTTTTCTATTTTCTTTGCTGTAGTCGTTTTCTTTTCTGTAGACGTGTTCTTTTTCTGAAGATCTACTTCTCTTGTTTTATTGATTTCCTGAGTAGTCTTTGATATATACATGGGATCGTCTAGATGATCCGTAAGCTACGTGTTGTACCAGACATGTCCAGCATCGAATCCAGGCCTATACAACCTCTCGACTAAGTGAATTCAAGCCATAGCCAGTGTTGCTTAGACTGCACCGCAGTATAGTTTTATTTGCCAGGATCCTCTCCTCCGCCGACACGAGTCGCAACGCACGGCAAACGAATGTCCCTTATAGTCGCCTTTTACGACATTGCAGTGAATACATCTGGTCTATTCATTACCCCGAACCAGCAGGGTTCATTCATTACTCCGAACCTGCATACAATAAATTCCTCTACACATCCCACACTACACGCTATTTGTAACCTTTAAAGGATCAAGTTAAAATCTCCGTAATTTCTATATATTTCTATGTACATTGTGGTCAATAAAAACCCTACATTCAGGAAAGATTTTTTCTTCAAAGGTTAAACGTTTTATTTTTTGCTTCAATGTTGCTTTGGTTGTTTACAGAGATAAACAGGCTATCAGAAGATTTTTATTTGGTGTCTTTTGGACTTTGGGTTCAGAAATTATGACAATTTTGCGGAGAGACCAGAAAATTCTGTTTGGTTACTTTGAGCCATACAATGCGGAGAGACCGACATCGACGTATACCATAACACATTATAGCAAAGACAATTCACACATGCAATTTCAGATGTATCGATTTCTTCTCGACAAAAACATATCTGTTTGAATAAAATGGTCTATTGTGTAACAGAATTATAAGTAAAATATCTTCAAAAAATTAAATGTAACCATTTTTTTTAAATCAAATTATAAAGTTTGCTTTTTGTTCAATATCAATGTCACAGTTCATGAACAATGCACGCTCATAGATTTTTGTTTTACATCTCTAGGCAATTATTTGGCACATTAACAGTATACTCAGCGTCCATAAATATGCAAGAAGAACTAAAGCTGAAGTTTTTCTGTAGATAACTCGGAATTCAACTTAAGATCAATATCGCACTGCTTTTTTTTTTTTCAAGCGAATACAAACTTCTATGGTTTCACTTTTGCCTCCCAAGTTCCGTTGCAAGTTTCAAACCATGAAATCTTGCTGAAACAAAGTAAAGTGTTGGTCTTACATCAGCTATCTTGAATTTCTTCTTTGGGAATGAACGATTTTTTCCTTAGCATTTACTTTGGTAATCTCGGGATATTATTTTATCATCCTTCATTTACTCTCCCTCCCTTTCTCATGTTTACAATAATTTGGTGTTAAATGTTTTAACACATTCAAATCACTGCTGAATACCATGTTTGCTCTATGTAAGCGATGCAAATCTTTTGTTTGGCTCAAAATCGGCCAAACGGATCTTTTAAGCTCCTCAACACAATATGCGTAACTTCTCCTCCAAGTCCAATGACACCAATAACTTTTGTCCCTGAAAGCCTGTTAATCCTTCTTATAAACCATAGCCAAAAACCAAATTGGTTTTTTGAGCAAAACAATTGAAAGGGGGTTAACTTTTTAATTATTTTTTTATTCCTGAATGTAGGGTTTTTTTGACTCACACTGTATATCATTTTGGCCCTCTGTTGTGAAAATTACGCTTTTTGAACTCAACTGTTTCCGTCCCTAATTTTCCTTAAGGTCGAATAATATTTGTCAATGTTTCTTTCTTTGTTGTTTTAGAGAGCTCTAGAGTAGTCTTGACATTGATGAATTTTAGGGAGCGTTCAGTAGTTTATGTCGGGAATGGAGGATTTCAACTTTTTTTTTTCGGCAAAAATTTTCGCATTCCCCCTCGCTTCCATTCAAAATTTCACAACGCCCCCTTGTCAATGCTGAGTCCTGTCCCCATTTAAAAGTTCAGTTTCCCCTCTCTCTCGTTGATGAAAATTTTCAGTTCCCCTTCCTCTTCCAAAAATTTTTTCGGTTCACCTCCCTCAAATCCTCCATTCCCCTGGTCCCCTGGCGTACATCATGACCCCTCCCTTAAAGTTTTATTGAAATATGCCTATGGGAAATGCGTTTAGGTAGGGTCCTTGGGGGCCCCTTTGACGCACCCACTGGCGTGCCTAAGACCCTTGAAAAGTGTTATTCTAATATCGGCACACACAACCACTTTTTAAGATTACTTTTATTTCCATAAATAAATTCTGACAACTCTTTAATCATATTTGTCTCTGGGGGTTTTACATTAATAATCATTAGCAAAGTTACCACTGAGTTGCCGGTCAGTATTTAAAAAGCTCTAAAGTACGTAAAGTTGGCCATTTTTGACGGATGTTAAGAATAGAGACTGGTGTTAACAAATTCAGTGACGGATGCTAACCCTCGTAACGCAGTGCAAGTATCAATGTTTTAATATAATACGCAAGACTAATTGATTAAAATTACAATTACTAGAACAAAACAAAATTATGAACATCCACACGCAATCTGAGGTGGACTAAATGTCGATGCGACGGATATCGTGTTGACGAATGTTGCCAATACAACCAGCTAATCAAAAAGTAAAAAACATCAACATCTGCCACTATGCCTCAAAGCCGCATTTTTTGGCGTTCCCTAAGCTTATCATTTAATGTTATATATTTATCTTACACCCTCATTGCATAATACAATATATAAATTTAAAAAACTAAAAAATTAAAATTTTAAAATTAATTGATTAATTTCAAGATTATTTAATTTCAGGTTCAAGATTTCAACTCCTCGGTGGTGAACCCCGGAAACTCATTCTTTTCAGGCCATGAATAATCAACTGAGGCTATACGCTACACATCTGTTGTCTTTTTTTTTCACTGTCTTTTTAAACTCACTGTTTCCTGTTTTTTATCTTCCTCACTGTTTTTTATCAGCCCCGGCGAGGACACAACCTTATGCCAGTCTGGAACACGTGCTCTTATTAAGGGCAGCCATCACCGGATGTCCAGTCAGATGCATCTCAGCTCAGTGCCCCAACTAAACATGGAAAGTCTCACTAGGGCAAAGCTCGACATCATCGAACACCTTATACAAACGCATCAAATTCACTGCCTGCGTATTCCTCCTCCAAGAGACACACGCTACTGACAGTTTTCATTCTAAACATATGGCGGCTACACTCTAGCGGCACACACCGATAGCGCTACCCAGAGGATGCCACCTTTGCTAGTACCACTTGCAACCACAACCTTCAGACTCCACCCTGGAATGGGCACCGCCCCAAATTTCAGGTGTTCATGTCACCAATGTCTACAAGCCACCCAACCATCTGCTTCAAGCAACTCCTACCGCACGTAAGCTAGTGCCCTTGCCCTTTACGCTGGTGACTTTAACATTCATAGCATTACCTGGGGTTACAGAAATCAACCCAAAAAAAAAAAAAACAAACCCCCCCCCCCTGACGGAGCTACCCTAGAGGCCCATTTGGCCCCCCGGGGGGGGCCCCCCTTCCAATCCGGCGTACAACTTTTGCAACTACCCAAAGCAACCAGCACAACTGTTTCTAACTACTACTCGGAAGATATGGAATACAACTACAAAACCAGACCTTGCTTTTGCAAACCTGGACACCATCATGTGTTGTCACCGTACTGTTCTCAAAAAGAGAACCAAGCTTTCCGATAGAAGTCTCAACATAGACCTCACTGATCGCTCAGGAGCGCCTGGCTAAGACTGTACCAACAAAAAGCCTGAAACGTGGGAACTGGAACTCCGCCCCCCCCCCCCCCAACATGCATACTGGGACCCGTTTCAGAAACCTGGTGGTTCATAATTGCCACCCCACCTCCCGACACCAACCTCCTCCAACCTGGACAATTCTTACAAAGCACTGTGTAAACTCTTTATTAATATAGAAGACCATCCCACGTGCCTGTCGTCGCAGTTATATCCCATCCTGGAATTAGGAAATGGTTGACACTCTTTACATGATTTTCCTGAATTCTTTCTGAACCGGGGGACGAAGCGTCATCCAAGGCTTCAGATCTGACTGCTTGGGCAGGAAAGTCCGTGAGCGCTGGGAATATAGACGGTCCAGGATCTACTTTCACTCACTCATCCACAGTAAGTTTCCTTGAAGACTATAAATCGCCTCACCGGCAGAATTTGCAAACCATCGAAATGTCCCATTGACCTGCCGACTCAATTGCTGATCAACTCCTTCGCAAATGGTCGTTTCAAGAACATGATAAGTGATCACACTCGCTCTGCTGTCAAAAGATATTCACCAAACTTCGTCGAGCCCCCGGCGTGGACGGGTCACTTTCACATCTTCTTCACTAGATGAGCTATATATCTCTGCTAATCAGCCACAAACGAGTAGGAAGGCCCAGGGGCCGGATAACATACCAGCGGAGTTCCCGATGCAATGCGGCCCACGATGATGTCTAGATTGGCTCCAAGGGTTCTACACATGTTGCCTATGGTAAGCTTACCAACCAGTCCTTACCCGTGATCTGGAGGAGGGCTACTATTATCGCACTCCCCAAACCAAACAAGCCGGATCGAACACCCTCAGAACTAACCCTACCGCCCAATATCATACTGTGTGTCTCCTTCAAACTCCTTGAAGGATATCCTGGCCCGGCTGGAGCCCGTCGTCCAACCCCATCTGCCTGACGACCAAGCAGGATTCGCCGTGGCCTGAGCACTTTCCACCAGATTGTAAAACTCACAAATGATATGAGGAAAAGCATTTTGAAAAAGCTTCGTAAAAGGCAGGCATCGTCTTGGTTGACCTTACTGCAGCATACGACCCCGTGTGACAACAGGGCCTGACACTCAAGCTTCTCAGGACCATCCCGGATCGTCACCTTGTACAATTCATATGTAACATGCTTGCAAACCGTAGCTTTATTCTCAAGATCAGTGATGGGCAGAGTAGTCGTCTGCGTCGTCTACGGAGTACCACAAGGATCTGTACTGGCTCCCATGCTGTTCATCTTGTATATCAGCGATTAACCTCAAACAACATCTAGACAATATGGCTACGCCGACGATCTTGCCCTCCTCCACTCGGACAGCAGCTGGACAGAAGTAGAAAGTACACTTACTGCAGATATGGCCCTACTTGCAGCATATCTCAAGACCTGGAGAATGAAGCTGTTAGCTGAGCGAAGCCAAGACCACCGCTACTGCCTTCCACCTCAATACCAAAGAGGCTCATCGCCAGCTTCAAATCAACCTCAATGGAGCGCCTCTGCCATACAATCCTACACCAACCTATCTGGGAGTGAAGCTTGACCGGCAGCTTACTTACCGGCAGCACCTCGAGTCCGTATGCGCCAAGGTATCTTCGAGGAATAACCTCCTGTGCCGACTTGCTGGATCCTCATGGGGTGCCAGCCCAACGACTCTACGTACCACCGCCTTAGTTCTGGTCTACAGCGCTGCTGAATATGCCGCCCCAGCATGGTGCAACAAGCTCTCACACAAAGAAGCTGGACACAGTACTCAACGAGACCTTGAGAACCATTACTGGTTGCCTCCGTCCTACTCCATCTGAGTTTCTACCAGTGCTTTCAGGCATTGCACCTGCAGTGCTTCGGAGAGAACACCACACGCACAAACTAGTGAATAAGGCTCTGCTGGACAACAAGCACCTGTTGCATAACACTGTCAAAGAATCACGCCAGTTCGGCAGACAGAGACTGTGCTCTCGTCGACCTTTCTGTCGACACGCTGCTAAACTCTCCAGCTACCCATTCAACATCTCACACACAGACATGGAACACTGCCTGGCTAGATACTTCAACACCAGATCAACTCACTATTACACCTATGACAGAACTACCACCTGCAGGGTAGCAATCTTCCATGCAAGGAATGGGTCACCTTAAACCGGATTCCCACAAAAGTCGGTCGCTTCAACAGCAATATGCACCGATGGGGGCTGCGGCCATCGCCAGCCTGTCAATGTGGTTCTCCATCACAGGCTGCGGATCACATTCTCAATGAGTGCCCTACCTTTCGTTCACCGGTGGACATAGACCTCTCAAACCCCAACCAATCAACGGTGAGCTGGCTCCACCGTTTACAACATATTTAGCTGCTGCTAAGAATTAATTTATTGATATGAAACTTATATATTAATGCGTACTGACTCTGCAAAGTTTGTAATTTTTCAAATGCAATTTTCTCAGAAATGTTTCTCCTATTTCGGTATAGTATAATACACACCCGACGATTTGAAACAAACGGCCCACCATGGAAGAGCATACACTTAAGGAAAATAAATTATTTTTTTTTTCCAATGTGGCATTTTAAATATTCCAAAATGGCGGAAAAAGCAAAATGGTGTCTTCTGAGTGCGACGGACGGAATTGTTGAACATAGGTACAATTATTTATGGTGAAGGATGATTTGAATCTTTACTTTTGTATGTTATAGCAGGGGACTGTAGTGAATGAATGTGCGCTTCCGGATAAAATTGTGATTTGTTTTGCACACAAGTACTCCAGGCATTGATAATCCATAAAATTGATGGAAGCACTTGCCAACCCCCTTAATGTACCCCAGCTTGTGTTTCAAGTGTATACAGGGGTCAAAACTGTAAAATGTTCCGATTGTGTTGGAAAGTACACCATGACGTTTGTCTGGTTACAAGGGTTCCAAAAAGGTATAGTTTACATTATAATATTATACTTCATTAATAAATTTAAGATTGTTTATTGGTTGAAACTCTATCACGTGATTAAAATAGTTCAACTATGCGGCGAGAAATCGGCGCCATCCGTAAATAGTACTCCTAAGCCACGCCCACCCGTAAATAGTTCATTTTTCAGAAGTACTATTACGGCTCAGAGGTACTATTTACGGCGCTTAATTCGCGTAACCTACTGCGATCGCGTAGTGCGTCCGCATTTGCGGGTAGTGGATTGCATTTGGACTACCACATTCATTCACAGAGATACATCGTTTGACGTGAAATTTATTGAATGAAAAGGGAAAAAATTATTTTTTCATTGTTAACTGGAAATTTAGTAATGAAGTATATAAAACAAATATATACTGACTCTATTCGAGTCTCTGGCTTAAAACTATATGGTCCATCGGTGACTACATTAGTGCTATTTCGCCCCTCAGCAAAATAGCACTAATGTAAGTCCCTGGGACAATAGTTTTCCAACCAGAGATCTCCTTGTGCAGTCTTTATGTGTATACTACTATGGCTATAGTTTCGGAGTTCGGGGTATAAAACGGTAAAATTATAGTGTTTCCAAAAAGTTCAATTTATTTGGGTCGTGTAAAGGCGTCAATAGTTAAAGCGTGCTTGATTTAGGTAATCACCCCTTTGCGGTGCAAATTTCGTTTCCCCTATGCTTAAAGGATTGAAAAAAGGAATAGTTTGCCCTCATCTGTTATGTTTAGACTTCTCTTTACTTATCCTCAATCACAAATAGGGTCCACAGGTCAATAGACTCCAATAGCTAGCTGCCAATAGATTTTGACCAATTTAGCCTCCGAACCAACAACGGGAAGCTTCATTTTACAAAAGTTGGAGCAGCAACTTTTGTATTTTGACCCCTGTACATTTAACCCCAAAATTTTTACCTCCATAATTTCAAAACAATTAAGCCATCATTTCTTCACACCCCCATAATTCCCAAAGACATAAGTCACTAGGTAGTATTTAAATCTCCATTATTTCCACCTTGCTCCTCGGAATCCTCGTAAACAGACAAAAAATCATGGTGTTTTGTTTCAACACCCCCCAATCGGGATCATGTTAATTTTTTTACCCCCTGTGGACCTTTTTGGAACTTCAAGCTGGGGGCCATGAAAAGGGTGCGGCAAGTGCTACCGCCTCCAGTGTTCCTATTTTTTAAATTATCAATGCCTACTAATAGTTACTTGTGACCAAAATTCACAGTTTTATCCAGATTTGCACACCCACATTAGATCTGTGCACTACAGTCCCCCACTATTAGTGGTTGAATGATTAGTCATCCATAAACATTAAACAAAATTGCAAAATTCGAAAATGTGTTTCTAAATTAAGGAAAAATTTAAAAGCAGTGTGTCGATTCCGTACGTCGCGTTTTTCGGAACAATCAATTATTTTACCAAAACACTAAAAACAATCAGTATATAAACTCTTCCAGCAAAAATTGGACAAATTCAATTAGGTACCATAACAAGGTGCTATTTTTGCGACGGACGGAAACAATTGCGACGGACGGATTTTTCAAGGTCAAATGTGCCACAAAAAGCACAACTTAGACAGAACACTTTTTTGTTTTTTAATTGTAAATGATGTAATAAAAAGTGAATATGATGGAAAAATATTTTTAAAAAAGTGTGTTTAAAAAATCCGTCCGTCGCAGTTCCGTCTATTGCAAAATAGTGCAAAAAACGGATGTTTCAAAAATAAGATAAAAAGGTCTGCTATGGTATTTTTTTAATCTTCATTATTCTTTACATGCATAATGAACTTGTTATAACAAAAATATTGATGGTTAAACAACATTAGAGTTTCAGCTCGACAACATGTAAATTGTTCCGCCGTCGCAATTCCTGTCCGTCGCACTTGTACCTGTTCGCTTTTGATGATATATCAAGCTATCGAAATGTTATTTTACAAATATTTCTCTCTCTTTTTACACAAGAGACCTATTAAACTCAACATGTTGGCCTATGTACTGAGAATGGAATCAAAATCCCATTAATTGTGACAATAATGAAACAAGTGTGAAGTTTTGGAAACACACGTTTTGTCAATTCATACTCTCTATGTTGCCATAGCAACATGCCTCAACTTGATGCTGGATTTGTCAAGTCTTATTCAATTCAGGCCTAGGTGACAAGTGGGAATATAATACAAACGAAAAAATAACAGTAAAATCCGCCGTCGCAGAAAACGGGAGGTTTGGACGTGGCCCAAGGTTACGCTTAGAGGATTTGGGCGTCAAATGACAGACAGAATTTTCACGGAAACAAAATAAAATTCAGAATGAGTAACAACTGAGGTCAGTTGGACACCAAATTTTAAGCCTCTGAAAGCATAATGTTTCCAAACTCAAAAGAAAATTTAGAGACTAATATTTCTGCTAAATACAGCATTCAAAATAGACAAAATTAAAAAATGCAAAATTAAAAAAAAAAACAAGGAAAGGTGATACCTTGAAAGTTTCACCAAAGGCCCACAGTAGAATCGGGAATCTTACGCACATTGTTTGGAAGCCCTGATAGTACGTACTAATTGGTAGGCTGGTTAAGACCACAAAAATTGTATGTGTGTCCACTGGACCAGATAGGCGAAATCTGAACTTTAGAAATTATGGGTCAGTGCGACTTAAAGTTAAATATACCTAAGGGGGGACCCTGATTTGGCCATATTGTGATAATTAAAAAATCCGGACCGGAATGTTATTGCAAAGTTTGATTTCTAGGATATAGGAAAATAGATAAAATTAAATGATAAACTTATGGAACGCAAAAAATGTCGTCTCAAAGCACCCCACAGACTATACCATGATCATGATCAGCATTTTCACACAAGGACCATTCCTTCCAATACGCGAATGCTACCTGTCAAAGTCAAGAAAGCAACGCCCGCTTGTGTGGAATGAGTGTGTCGCCCACGCCTATATCTTTTTACCTTTTTGGAGCCGATCAAGGGACTAGTCTAGATAAAGGTAAACAGAAAATGAATACAGCGGTCCACAGGTTCGGCACTAAAAACCATCTCCCGATGATTTGTCGTCAGACTATGGAAATGCAAACAACATTAAAATAACTGTGATCGACGATGAAAAAACAGTACTAGAAAATTATTTCTGACTTAAATTACGCCGATTTCTGGTCAAAAGTTACCAATGGCGGCAGGGACTTAGAGAAGTCTAAATTCACTTACCGTTTCCATCCAAGTTCATACGGATGTGTTCAGAGAACCCGGATACTGAACTAAGTTTGTGTTACAACTGTGGATCAGTTTACCAGTATGCTTGTTGTAATAAGTTTAACAATGTCGCTTTCAAAAGGCAACATTTAACTCTTATCTGATAACAGTAGCACCTTGTTGGTGATAAAAAGGTGAGTGAATTAGTAGTAACAGAAATGTTAGATTGTTTACATTGGCACTACTCCCACGAAAGTGAGTGCGATGCGATTTACGCGTGAAGTCTCTGATGTTTGGGCAGTACAGTTACATTCAGCCTGGCATTTGGCATTGGCAGTATGACTGCACTGCTATCGCCGGTCCCGGTCGTGATGTTGGAGAGACCCATGTTTCTGGGACAATTAATTTTATCGCTAATTGAAATGACAATGCGTATGCCAGGGAATAGGGATCGAAAAGGGCGAGAGCGCAGGCTCATCACGCTGCCCACTGTCACATGGTCACTTTCGCAGCCTGTTTGTTTACATGTAGACGAACTACGTAATTTGCGTGGCACTATCTTGTTATAAATCCCCGTAACCATGACTCACAATTTGACACCTAGCTAACCACCTCGACAAATTTAGCGTTTGGGGGTTAGGCTCCCGTGAGACGACACTTCCTGGTATCGCAAATTAGTGGTCCATTTTGGATTTGTGACCATTGTCCCTATTTTAATGGAATACGTGAGTGTGACTTTTTTAATTATAAATAACCACAAATACTTATCATCCCATGCGAATTATCTTTGAAGTTATCTGATTTCATCACAGCTTGTTTTAGTTTCGGTACCGCAACGGTAGGGTTGTATCCCCGGGGCTTCAACGTACCGTTGCGAACTTATTCCCTCACTCGCAAGCCACATGACATGGCCATTCAAGAAGCCCCTCTGCATGCAGAAGTTAAATCACAACTTGCCCCATTGTAGCAGCTTACAGATTAATTTGGTTAACTAAGGCAATGTTTATGGACATTATGATAAATGCGATACTCACTTGAAGCTCAAAACTGCAATTTTATCTTCGGATCTTGGGGAAGGGTTCAGGCAGCAAACGCCATGTTGTTGACCACCGTCTGGTGCCGGTTGGACGTAGTTATTTGCTGATTTTGGTGTGAACAGTTGCCAGATACACAAATTTGAGCAAAGGGTTTTTCTGATTGAACTTCTGGTGGCTGTTGGAGGCCATGGGTAGCATTATTCTTGACATTTTTAAGTTAATCAAAACATTTTCGTCTAAATATTATAGTAGAGCATTTATTTGCTTTAAAATGAGGGGTCAATACCTTTCTAGTGTAAAAATTGCCGAGTACAATCGAAAATGTGTTCATATAAAAACCAGTAATTTTGTTTACTGTGTATCCACATGGAAGTTTCTGATTGACCCCTTTGCAACTCGTTGGTGCAGAATCAGCATACTTAACAGTTAAGAAAGTCACAAGAGCAGGTTTTACTTCCAGAATTTCTGATCGAAACACGACTTAACACTTATGAAAAACCGCGATACAGTACCTACTAAAAGTCACATCATAGATTTCAAAAATAGGTCAAAACCCAAGGACCTAAGTTCCTCTTCAGCGTTCAAGGCAAATTTAGGTATTCTCCATAGGACTCTGTACACAAGTGAAAATGGTGGTCACAAAAGTATCATAAAGAAAGTGACAAAAATGCTGCCTCTATAGTTGCGTCAGTGAATCATGCTACCATGGGGAGCGACTGCCGCCGTATGTTCTGAATGGATTAGTGTTGCCAGATTTCGCCAAGTCGATGAAAGCGTTCTAGGTATGAATCAGAGGGTATCTGCCTTCGTCCTCATTACTATTTGTGTAAGAAAAAAATCGCCAGAATAAGTAATCAATTTCCGTTAGAAAAGATAGGAACTCACAATAGCTTGAATCTGACTAAATGTGCATGCAAATATAGTCAATGAAAAGGGGTCAAGAAAATATGAGTCAATTGGCCTCGCACAAATGCATTTCATTGTGAAAATGAAGTACTACAAAAGTTGTTGCCCCTAAATGAATTGCTATATAAGGAGTACAAATAATAATTGAAGGGCAAGGGAAGTTGATTGAGTTGAAGTTTGCTGTGGAGATTTTGAAAAGTTGAGTATAGTATAGTTATTGATTCATATTTAGGTGTAATGTCATTATTACAGCATACACTAATGCCCTTATATGTAGTACATTCAACAAAGTTGTTATAATAGTATCTAATTAACACAACAGGGGTATTTGCAAATTTATTTTTTGAAAGTTTGACACTAAGTTTGAAACATTTTGGCCTTGAATATGATTGACTCGCGGGGGGAACAAGCCTGGAGCAAATTTCAGTATTATTGTAGAGGCTTACTGTAAACACACCCCCAAGGCAACTGCTTCAAATACACAGGATGAGATCAGGCGTACGCACGGAATTGTTTTGGAGAGGTGTGTGGGTGACCTTGAAAAAAGTAAAAAACAAAACAAAAAAAAGTTGTTGGAACTTCTTAAAACAAATGGACTGTTCTGGTCAAAGGGCACCT
>JAMKCH010007186.1:0-46061 GCA_023653785.1 Ophioderma brevispina
ATTAAACCACCGCAATGAACTACTTTTTATTTGTCATTTGACAAAATAATATTTTCATTGCATTTGCCTTAACATCAATAATGCTGCAAAGTCTTGAACATATTCTCACTAGTCATATTATGTCCCATCTTGGACCAGCACAGTATTTAATGATTCATAGCATGGTTTCAGAAAAAGAGGGGTTTTGATACCAATTAGTTCGTCACCACAAATGATTTAGCCAAATCATTTGAAAACAGACGCAGTTCGATGCTGTCCTATTCGATTTCTGCAAAGCATTCCGATCGCGTTCCGCACACTCGTCTGCTATGACCTTAAGCATTTGGTATCACTGCGGAAATTCATAGTTGGATTAAAATGTGTTTTTTACAAAACGTAAACAACAAGTTCTTTTGGAGGTGTCTTGTTCTCAACTGCCGAGGTCATATCCAGTGTACTCCAGGGTACAGTGATTGGTCCTTTGTCCTTTTTGGTTTATATTAATACATGCCTGATGTGGTTCCCTCTGGGACAAGGACAAACGTCCTCTTTGCAGACGATGCCCTCATATATAGTAAATAATACACCCGAGGACAATGTTATATTCCAACCTGACCTTGATGCTCTATCGAAGTGAGTAAAGAACGGGCAAATGAGTTTTACACACAATGTTAACTATGCATTTCACATCCAAAAGAACACCAAAAATTACTCCTTACTGCCTATGTGGTAAAGTATTAGACACAACTGATAGTCAATGCATACTTAGGGTATAGTATTTAGTAATGACTCATGGTCAAATCACAAGATTCAGTCACAAAGCAAGTAAGAAGGTTATTGGTGTCATAAGAAGGAATTTTAAATCGTGTACCCCAGCTGTCAAATCTAAAAAACTGTACTTTATCGCTCGTCCAACCAAAACTGGAATATGCTCCGTTGCATGGTTTCCCAAAATATCCCAAAAAAGACAAACACAAACTCGATATGGATCAACGTGCTACACTAGAATTGCTTAAATAACTACACCAGAGACGCAAGTGTGACAGATATAGCCTCCTCCCTAACCTGGAAAGCCTTGAAAGAGCCGTCGGAAATTTTACCCCTTATCTATGAATGTTCAAGATAACACATCAATTGGTTGAAATTGACTGCAGTAATTCGTTGCAAACCCCCCGCCAACTTTGCGCACCCATATGTTGTCCCTTACCGTCCTCAATTGGCTAAAACTACGCTATATTCAAATAGCTTTTTTCCATGGACGACCCGGCACTGGAACAACTTGCCGTGCCTCACCAATTAACTTGACATTATTAATTTCAATGCTTTACAGAGGGACTCGCTATTTCGTTAATGATTGCAAACTCTACTCACAACCCCTAACCCAGTTTGTGTCTGGGTCATCAAACTCTAAAGCGTGATGTCCGGAACCTTTGCTTTGTTGGAGTTTAAATGATCCAGATCCAGATCCAGAAGGGAGGTCTGAATCGCGTGACTTGCGTCAAACTCTCTCCATTCCTCTGTGGAAAAGAATAAAAAATACTCGGCAAGACAAATATCAATTCGTTGACACAAAGGTCAAACAAAACAAATAACATTCAATCTTTTATAAGAATATCTACAGGTTTTTGTCCATACGAAGACCGGTACCGATAAAAATATGCGAAATATCGCTTAACTTCCGTGTAAATAACAAAGAAATCGCCGTTACGGCTGCAAATCGATAGGCGCAAAGACAATTATAATAATACACCACTGTCAAGCGCACAAATACGATCACGGCTACAAGATTATATTGAAAAATTTAAAATTCGTTCGTGCGCACACTAAAATCAACGTTATGGCAAAATATAAATAACAAGCGAACAAAAATAAAAGGCCGGTGCAACCGCAACAGTCCGACGCGGAAGGACTATCGTGGCCACGAAAACCACCGGTGGGGGAAACGTGGGTGGGCGTTCCTTCCAGGAAGCTAGTGCAAGGGCGCACTCCCTCGATACCTTGCGGGGAATATACAGACATGGGTACGCTCAAATTCAAAAAGATTGCCAAATAGCGGTATTCATTTACTTAGCTATCAAAAAACATAGTATAAAACTAACAAAATAAAAACCAAAACTATATGGGGTTAGGGATTGGTGGGAAAGTGAGGCTTGACTTGTGAATGCTCAACCGAGAGTTGGAAAACAGAAAGGAGGAAGAACGGTCTCGCGATGCGAGAAGGTAACAAAGGAGGTTACGTAACAAGAACATATCGGGGGGTTTCCCGCTACCGAAAAGAAATATCACGTTCTTATACGTACCTCCGTCAGAAATATTCTTTTCTTAATCGACATCCATGTATATAATAAAAATACAAAAAATGTACGACCATAAAAGGAACAAAAGAAACTGAAATTGGTGCACAAATTGACATGGCTGAGCAGAGTAGCCTCGTGGTTTGAGAAACGCCAAAGAAAGGCTGTCAAACGTGATCGAATTCACGCGAATATATGGGAAAGAGGTCGAATAATAAACTTCAGAAACTTTTGACAAAAAACACGATTAAGTAATGTCTTAGATGATTTGCACGTAGGTGGATTTCCTCATAATAAGGAGTGAGTTCGTCCAAAGCTGATAAATGCGACTTATCAGCGTGCTAACTAAGATGCAAGAGGGTGTCAATGATAGGCGGTCTGGAGGAGATTACACGAAAAAATGCGTAAATAAAAATTAACGGCCTACGTGAATTCAAAATAACGTATGTTCTTTAGATCAAAAAGAGAGTACCCGTCAACCAAATGGACGGTGAATATAAACCGAAAATAGGCTGAAAACTGACCTATGTAACCGTCGAACAAATTGACGGCTGCTGTACGTTCTTAACGTAGAAAAAGGCCATCAAGGACTAGCTATCTCCGCCAACCAAATGGACGGGAAAACGCATGAAAGAGTATCTGTTCGTTAAATAGCACTGTCAACTACATGGACAGAAAGCCGCAAATCGGCAAAAGCTAAACAGCTGGAGGGTGGTCTGCGTCGACAAATTGATGCTATGCGGAGAAAACCTGGTAAACTTATATCGGGTTATTAAAAACCAAATAGTAAAACGATGGTCAAGGACGCAATGTGAGGAACTATAAAAATGGATCAACTAAAGTAAATAGCTCAAATATTTACCTGCAATATTGCATATGAAATACTCGGGACTAACGATCGTGTGGGCCTATAGGCCTAATAAATATGTTGTAGGCCTATGTAAATAAACGTACGTAGGCCAAGACAAAGTGCGTAAGATTATGACCCTACACAACGGGTATAGGCTGGGAAATATATGATATGACCTGGAAAAAATTGCAATATAATTTTTTTCACCACAATGCCTTTCTATAAGGTCCCCAGAATAACATACTAAAAGTCCAAAAAAATCCAAGTGGTGGAAGTACGCCTAATTTGCATAAATTCAAAATGGCCGCCAATTCCTATGTTTTTACATTCATTATGTTGTATACCTAGTCCTAAATTACTGTTGCGGCCCTTTAAATGAATATGTTTACATTAAATAAGTGTATTAAGTGCTTTATACGTTATATAGAAATACGTATCCTGATTGGTGGAAGCATAACTAATTTGCATAAATTCAAAATGGCCGCCAATTATCAGATTTTTATTAATTTTTGCTGTATGTCTTCTCCTAGATAGCTTTGCAGTACATAAATTTACATTTCATAAGTGAATTATACTTCACATGTTATAGAGAGAAGCTAGGCCTTAATTTGCAGACGCCCATGTGGCTGAAAAGTAGGCACAGCACATAATATATATATATATATATATTTTATATTTTGGTGGAGAATGAGTATTCTAACACCGGCAACTGCTGTTTGATAGTAAGGGTCCACCTGCCTTCTACTCAAGCACTCATTTGGCGTTTACCTCTCCCGACCTGTCAACAGTCACCAAGGACATCCGATCCCACTACTCCATAAAGATTCTTCCTAGATTCACCAGATCAGGCCATTGTCCTATCTTGGTAATCAGTGACATCAAGTCACTCTCCGGCCTTACAAAAAAGAGAGAGGTTCAGGAAAGCCAAGTGGCACAAGTTCAAACAATCATTAGGTGAATTATATCCAAGCTGCCAAAACCTGGCTTATTCAGGCTTTAAATCAACAACCAAATCTCTGACTTCTTGCTCTATGCTCAAGGACAGGCAGCTAAACATTCCATCCAAAGAGCGAACCCCTACACCCACATGTGGACAGGAATGTGAACGGGGGGGGGTATCCAATATCAAAACTTTACCCACTCAAGCTGCAAGGCTGGAAACAGTCACAAGCTCACTGGTCGTAGCTGCCCAGTTAAGCGGTGTCGTCTCTGCAAATTGCATCGTCTCAGTACTTGTCACCAATGGAAAGTTGGCAAGACCACACCCAAGACAAAGCCCACGCATGGTTGCTGTTAACGAAGAGATTTAAAAACTTTCTACAAACCTCTCCACAGTCGAGTCCCATGTCTAAACCATTCACCTATAATGATATCACCGAAGCAATCAAAGTTTCAAGAATGGGGGAAAAATTCCTTTACAGAATTCTGAAGCATATGCACTGAAGCTGTGCGAATTGCGAAGGCTCCATTTTTCTCTATACTTCTCCGTGGTCATCAGCATCTCTCAAGATGGATGACTTCAAGGTCAGTGTAATACTGAAGCCCAAGAACCAGCAACAACAAACGAGCCCAAGAGTTACAGCGCTATAGATCGCTTGCTATCTCACGCGTAGATAAGCTGCTTGGGAGGGCATGGTACTTCGGTAGGCATCAATGATTACGGTCAAGGCAAATCTACCCATCACCCGCAGTGGCTTTCCCATAGAGGCCCAAAATCAACAACAGATCAGATAGCCAGATTTGCCATGATATCGAGACAGCCTTCAAGAAGAGGTTTCTAGAAGTTTTTGAGCAACAGTCTTATAGATCTATCTGATGCATATGATACAGTCTGACTATGGGGGTCTATAACTTTAGCTACTCATACAATCTTCCTGATGTCAACGCTTGTCAAGTGCATAATACTGCTTATCCCGGATCTTTCGTTCTGGGGACATCCAAAGGGGCAATGCCATAGAAAGGCCAAACCTTCGGAATGGTGCCTCACAAAGGTTTATGTTTCTGGCACCCAGTTCTTAACATTTTATCTAAGATAATGCGAAGGGAGTTCTTCGCAGTAGTACGCCTACGCACGGATGAAATGTATTATGGTACTTGGATAGCTGATGATTCTTTGAGGCCTGGGTAATTCTAAGGCCCAAAGACATATCACGGTAAGCCAATTCTTCCACTGATGGCAATTGAAACTCAGGCTCAACCTCAAGACTGTTGGCTCTATTTCCACTTGCAACCAATGCCATAACATAGCACTTACCAGCGCTCTCTCTAGATGGAAAAAAACTAGTCACGCGATCAACACAAAGAACTTAATTTTTTGGGGGGTCGTTTTTTATGAATTAGCCACAGTCTACTTTCCCATCACACATACCAAGACAGTCGCTGCCACGACTCAGTCTTGTGTCATCCTCCTCATAAGGTTCGTCAGGGGCTGGATGGGGGCAGCCTTGACCGTTACACAATCAACTGTTGCTTTGGGCATACTCAAATGCTGAATAGGCGCAGAAGTATGGAGTCACAGTGTACATTCACACAAGAAGGGCTGTAATTCTGAATGATTGCAATGAAGACTTGGTTGAGCGGTTGTCTTTTGGCGACGGCCTGTAAGAATATCTGCAATTCGTCTGGCATACCTCTGCAAAACCTTTGGAGGAGGATCCTTAGCTCAAGGTCGCTAAGAAGTGTGACGAACCTGTAACCTATTCCTCTACCAACACAATTTAAGGATCAGAGGAATCACGGAATCGCTTTGCTACCCAATTCATGACCACTGCAGTCGCAGCATCCCCATGTATTCATAGTGGATCAAACCAGATGGTCTAAGCAATGGTCCTCTTCTACCTGAACCTAAGGCAGTTGTGGACAGACATCTAACACGCCCAAGGTTGTGACTGGATGGGAAAGCACGGGTCAACCTCATGTATCGGAGAAACCGCACAACAATTAGATAAGTTCATTGATGACTGTGAGGTCTTAAATCTCCAATTCTCAATTGAAAAACCCGGATCTTGATGGTAATTGTTTATATCGCCGAAGAACAAGCTTTTCGATTGGAAAAACTCATTCTCGTGAAGAACTTGGAATCCTCGATTGAAGATCCTGGTGTACCATTAGAAAAACTGGTTCTCAGTCGATAAAACTGCGACTGGGAACCGCCACAATTAGCTTACGTCCATTGATGGACTGTGAGCTTAAGTCTCCAAGTCCAATTGAAAAAACCGGCTTCTTGTGGTAATTGGGTATATTCGCCGAAGAAAGAAAAAGCTTTTCGATTGAAAAACTACATTCGTGAAGAAATTTGCAATCTCGATTGAAGATCCTGGTGTACCATTAGAAAAAACTTGGGTTATCAGGCATAAAACTGGATTCTTGATGAAAACTTGGTGTGTCTTGGTGTATTGAAAAATACATAGGTCATCGGACCGCATTGGGTCACCTGGCCCGTCGCAGGTTTGTAATGAAGGCTTCTTATGACCTTTGACCTTGGCATGTGACCTTTGACCTCATCAACAAATTAAGGTTCGAATGTTACATCTATGACTCAGGTTGGTTCCAATTGAAACTTCAACGTGACCTCACATGACCTTGACCTTGGTATTGAGGGTCAATGTTGCATCTATGACTCCAGTTGGAGTTTAAATTATCGAAGTATGAGGATTTACAGGCAAATGTTAACCCTTTTCACATCAACAACAATAACAACAACAGACAACAGTGGACAAAGTGACCCCTATGTTTCTTCGTGCCTTAAGACAGGCGACACAAAAAGTTGGATTCTTCTCTTGGCGAGAAAACTTTTTTTTAATTAAAAAAATATAACTAGGTACTAGTATATCGGCGATATTGCAGAATTTGCAATTGGAAATCCAAGGTTTTACAATTAAAAAACTGGTTTATCAATTTAAAATATTTTTTCAACCTATATACCAAGTTTTCAATGAGAATCAAACGTGTTCAATCGAGAATCCAAGTTTTTTGATCGAAAAACCTGGATTCTCTTCAAACTAATGCATTTTTTTCAATTTTTTAACATTTAGGTTTGTACGATATGTGCTTGGTAATGATATTGGAGAACAACTTTTATTTTGTATTGATGCCCCAAAGGGCCAGGAAAATATATTCACATATTCAACTATTAACAATTTTAGTAATTAAGTATATTAAATTATAGATAAAAAGATACAATTTTCCGACCACACTTGTGTGTGCGTGAGGGGTATAAGATGGAGGTGGGGGTTGCTCTAAGCATTATATAGCCAGTGATAGTGAAAGCAATTAATCTAAATGTGTTTTTGGTCCTGTAAGTGCAATAATAGATGTATATAACCGAATCAAAGTTTGACATCTTGCTCCAAATTGTAGAATTGGCAGCCATTTTTGATTTATGCAAATTAGGTATACTTCTACCAAGCATGTATGGTGTCTGTATAAGACAAATAAAATATAATAAAGTCATAAATGTAATGAATTTAGGCATTTTAGGCGGCAAAATAATATTTTAGATAAGAAATATAACACAATTAGTGTAAAAATCTTAGAATTGGCGGCCATTTTGGATTTGTCAAGAATGAATGGTGTCTGTATAACACATACAATATAATGTATTCATAAATATACCAAATTTGGCATTATAGGTGCCAAAATATTATTTTAGATAAGAAATATAACAAATCCTTGTAAAAATCATAGGATTGGCGGCCATTTTGGATTTATGCAAATTAGTAATATTTCCACCACTTGGATTTTTCTGGACTTTTAGTATGGCATTCTGGGGACCTTATAGAAATGCACTGTGGTGAAAGAAATTCTATTGCAATTTTTTCCAGCTTCACCTAGAATTTAAGTTATTTTTCTCAGCCTAGTACAATAACCCAAGTTTGAGCAACAAAAACCTATATTACGGGTTCTGGGAGAACCTTGCAATTAAATCTCAAAGCCAAGGTCGGGAAGGAAGGCTCTGCGCAAAAACTGAATCCCCGCCCAAAGATGGAGGAGAAAAGGAAGCTTTCAAAAGCCTCCAATCGTGCACTGAGAATCAAGGTGGGATCCGTCGGGGCAAAAAAGGCCAAAAGTTAGAGAGTGCCATTTGGGAACACTAGAGTCGCACAGGGCTTTTGAAGATTCAAACGTTTTACCACCTTGGACTATCAAAGAAACGGGGGACATAGATAATTATTTCCAAAGCTCCAATTTTGACAAAGGCATCTACGCCTTGGCACCTTTCACAGAACACCTGGCGTGAAAAGCAGTAGGAGTTTCGAGTTATGGGAAGAAGCGAATCGATCGATTGTATGAGGACCCCATAAAGAATCAATAACAAAAAAAATTGAAGAATGTGACAATCGTCAACAGCTCGAACTTACTTGATTTGTCCGCTAATTGGTTTTCAATTCTAGTTAAACCTCGGGATAAGACGATGTCGTGAGATCTACCCAAGAGAAAATGGATAAAGCGATCGATGCAGGTCGGGTTTAACGCTACCACATTTGATGATAAGGGGACCGTTGGAATTATCGGTAACCTTTAACTTTATGATTACACAGAAAGCTAACTCAAATCGGTAGAAGTCTAAAAACTGCGGAAAGTTCTGTCGCCAAGTGGAACTTTTGGAACGTTCGGACTCGTACATAAGCCGTGCACGCGCGATTCGGCATAGCCTTCGATATAACGCCGAAGCCAAAATCACTGGCGTCTGAAAAAACCCTCATGGCATGGAACCAAACGAAAACGGAACGCCGTTCAAAGAGAAATATTCTATTGCCAAAAGACGTAAATCGGCGAGTAGGGATCCAGGCAAAGAAATAGAATCGGAACCACGAAATTCTAGATTTCTATGTACTATAGGACGACCTAGTCATCAATCTGGCAACGGGGCCTATTTCTAGGGACATGGAAATTATTTGACCAGCGACCCCTAGCTAAAGATTGACGGGGACCAATTTGCAAACGCCGGAGGTATTTAATTGCCGAAATAGTGGCATACTTGTGTGATCTTGGTTTGGGTAACAAAAAACGAAGTAGTGGTGGAATCGATCAGAAGGCCTAGGAATTTAATCCGCGGGGAGGGAATCCAAACGCACTTTGTTTTGCTGGCAACAAAGCCACTGCGTTGAATGGTATTCTGGACAAAAGTGAGATTATCCGCCGCGGAATTCGAAGACTGGGACACAATAAGACCGTCGTCGATGTGCATGAAAGAAATAATACCTCGCGCTCGTCAGTAATATACTAAGGGCCTGGTCAATTTGGTAAAAAGATAGCAAGCGCTATTAAGGCCGAAAGGAAGAACTGTAAAGACATAATATCTAGTAACGTTATCTTTGTGAGACCAAGAAAAACCTAAGAATTTCTGGTGCAGGGGGAAAATGTCGACGTGATGGTAACCGGACTCGAGGTCGAATGAAAAATAATATTGACCTGAATCGAGAACCTGTGCAATGTTGATAAGGCGGGAAGCTTCTTGCAAACTATTCTTGGCGGTAGCTATATCAACAGATTCCAAGGAATTTAGGGCTGAGTCAATCAGATCCGCTACTTTCTGTGAGTGTTGATGCTGCTCACGATTGCCTTCGCTTTTAAAACGGGACAAGATTCCGCCGAGGATTGCTTCTTTGAAGCGGCTTCAACCTGATGTTGAAGTGAATGGATGGCGACCAAAATATCTTGGTTGGAAGCAGGAACTTGTGCGTTGTCCTCGTTCATAATTAAAGTCGAACGGTAACGGATGGGATGATGGAGCTGACTCAACAGCGATGTGTGAGGCTTGAATGCTCAACCGAGAGTGAACAGAAAGGGTGAAGAACCGGTCTCGCGATGCGAGAAGCGTAACAAAGGAGGTTACGTAACGAGAACATATCGTCCGATACCGAAAAGAAATATCACTTTGTTGCCCCTACATTGGTAACTAAGCATTTTAGACAGTCAAAACTATTCCTTATTTTAATCCTATGAGCTCCACCAATAATATGCACCATATTTGATCAAAATCAGAGCCAACTTTGAAATTTGACCCCTGTACAATTGAAAATGACCCTTTTTATTGATTTTTGCTGTTTTTAGCCTATAACTCCAAAACTTTAGGCTGTAGTTAGTACAAACTATACCTTTTTGGAATCCTTATGATCAGACAAATAATGCTTTTCAACATGATTGAAGCAATTTAAAAATTTTCCCTCTGTTAAAACCTTGGTTACCCCTTATCTGGCTATAGCTACAATTCCAGAAATGCTATCATGCATTTTTGTGTAGGCCATGGTATACTGATGCTGCATAATAAGTGTCGTTTTGTCCCCTTTCAGGATACCGAAATTTGCTCGGCTCATGGACTAGGAAGACACATCACTTTGTCAACTGTTATTGTAGTCTGTTGATGTCTGTTGTTGTTGTGAAAGAGGAATTTTCATTTCATTAACATTTGCCTGTAATATCCGCATACTTCAATGGATTTAAACCAAATTTGAGTCATACGTGCCATGTGGAATCCCTCATTTGTTGATGAGGTAAAATGTCACATACCAAAGTCAAAGGTCATGTGAGGTCAAGCTGAAAATGTAAAATTGACCTGAATTGAAAAGTTAAAATTCAATTGGAACCAAACTTGGATTATGGATATTATATGCAAACCCTCATTAGTTCATGAGGTCAGAGGTCACATGCCAAATTCAAAGGTCACATGAGGCCTATCATTTACAAACCACGAATGAGAGAAGTGTCAGGAACAAAATTCCGACCTCTGCCTGACTTTCTTTGACTTAACCAAGCCTGGTGTTCGAATCGGTCAGCCATGAGGGCCTTTGGGAAATCATGGCCAAGTTTGGATGCCCAGATAAATTCATCTCAATGGTGCGACAATTCCACGATGGTATGATGGGGAGTGTTCAGGATTATCTTGAGTCTTCTGTCAGATTTCCAGTGACAAATGGAGTAAAGCAAGGATGTGTTCTAGCATCATTCCTCTTCAGATGCAGCATCATGTCAGTGCCATGCTTCAAGATGCCTTCTTCAACGCCTGTCCTGGGATTAGTCTCCTGGGATTATTATTAGTATGTTTGTTTTTGCATGAAAAGGAGCGTAAAGTGTCAATTGACAATTACATTAAATAATTTAGTACCAAAAAGGGGTTTTTAGCAAGACGGGAAAAAACTTGACGGAGATGGTGACCACCCCCTTTCGGTAGACGAGGGTTAAACAATGCGTTTTCTAATCTGCGTACTGTAAAGGAGGCCACTCCATTTTATTCTCAATTTTGAGTCAAATCAGGAGTATACAAAATCGGTGGTCTAGCATTTGGCCATTGTTTTGTTATAAGGAAAATTGTGTATCAAATTAGACGATTCATCAACGTTGGCTTTTAGAGGCTACTTTAAAGGGACATGGGGGAATTTTCTGACGATAGAAGTTTAATTTAGTAATATAATATTGCAATGTTCGTTTCTCGTGCATCGCCGCAATTTTTCTAAAAGCTGGGCTCCGATTTTTTTGTCTACCGGGCCCCGGCCAACTCTCGGCGGCACAAGATATGACGGAGAGATGGATGTACCATCGCATTGGGCTTGTTTGTGAGTTCCTGGGCCACAAGACTTGCATGATGGCACTGATATTTGCTGAAGTTGTTAAAATACTTTTTTCTTCGAGGGGACTTCGTTACAGGAACCTCCTTGTTTGAGCTACCTTTCTGTCACAGAACTTCGTAATTTTAGCTAATAGTTCAACCCAAGTGGTTTTCAAAACAATATAACTAGAGTCTCAGTTCGGGGACAGCCCTAGCCTTATATGGGTACAGTGTACACGTTTCTTTTTCCTTAGGAATCACACTTTCCACTAATGGAAAGTATTGATATAGGGGATTCAAAGGGCGTACTGTATTTTCCGAAACGAAACGCCCATTGGTTTACACGCTTATTCCGTCATGCATGCATAACGTGCATAACGGAATAAAGCGTGTAATCCAATGGACGTTTCGTTTCGCAAAATACAGTAAGCCGATTCAAAGTTTCAAAGCCGGTGTGGCAGGAGATATAGTCCTCCGGGCTCACAGTCCGGGAACAATGGTGAACAATGGGGCAATCGATTCAGTTGACTCTTCACGCAACATTAGTTTCACGCTTTATTCCGTTGTCGTCTATGGAGCCCGGACTATGATACCTGCCGGACTATGATTACTTTCACACCGGCCCAAACTTGCCAGATAATGAAGATACAGCTCCAATTCTCTATCCCTATGGGCTGCTACCGGCACAATCAGTGGCGTAAATTTCTTTTTGTCATTGGGGGTGATGGGGTTGATGAAAATTTAGGAATGAAACAGGGTTTGCTGGAAAGATCTATTACTAGAAAATTTGCGCGCAAAGCGCGCTAAAAATTTGCAATTTAGAAGCTAAAATCGTTAAATGTAATTGTAATTAGAACAAAATGCGCGCGAAGCGCGCGGAAATTTACATTTTTAAACTATTATGGTAAAATATGAGGTTATTTTTGGTCAAAAACACACGAACGAGCATCAACATGGGGGGGGGGGATGATCGTATTGACCATCCCCCCTCATCAAAACTATGGTGGGGGGGGGATATCCCCCCCCCCCATCCCCCCGGGATTTACGCCTATGGGCACAATGCTTGTAACTTTCTTAGATATCGATGAAAGTTCTCAAATCGCAAAGGCTTGAGCCTCCTGTTACACCGTGTTGTTGTGAATACATTCGTGTAATGTAATAACGCGAACGCGTAATGTAATAAATTTTTGACGTGTTATGTAATAAAACGCGAAATTTAAACAAAATTGACGTGTAATGTACTAAAAAAATCTGACGCGTAATGTAATAAAAATTTTCGTGTAATGTAATACAAAAATTGACGCGGTAATGTATAACATGGCCAGGAGGATGCGCTTAATGTACTATAGCCACACGATTGGCCTAGTGACTCCTAAGATGTTTGCGACTTTGTGTGTGTGTGAGTCTGTTTGTGTGTGTTCGAGGGGTGTGTGTGGTGCGAGTGCGCGTGTCCGTCGGTCTCTCACGCGCGCATGTGTGTGCGTCTGTGTGTCCGTCCGTCACGTCAGTATTGATTCAATTATTCTTGACCTACCTTGGTGGATTCTTCCGGCTCTGTGTACTAGGTTTCCATTTTCGGGCGTTTTACTAAGTAATCACGCGCTCTGAGCTCTGTTGGGGATACCAAAGAGAATTCCAGGGCCAACTTGCTAGTCGCTTCATCCTTACTCAACCTTATCACCTTTGATTTTTAGAATTTCCTAAGGGATTGCGCTGTTCTGGGTGAGCGCCCCCCCCCGGCCCCACCCCCTGGTGTTTGGGGATGGGAAAGGATACGGGTACCTAGACTGCCCGCATCCATTTGCTAACACGGCTACGTTCTCTTCGCATCTTCCCCAGTCTTTCAGTGGCTAGCTAAGGTCTGAAACATATCGCACGATGGTTGCTATTGGGGGGGGGGCTGTTGTGGGAGATAGAGCAAAACATTTTGCCTGGTCGCATCGTAAACTCGCTGGATGTCTAAACTATCTTAGAAATATTAACTGTCCCGCGGTGTTTTCCTTGGTCTGGCAATGGTGTGGGGGAGGGCATGTACCACTGGGATTATTGATTAGGGGTTAGGCAGTGACGTACCGACCGTGGGGGTAGGGGAGGCAGGTGGCTCGGAATAGGGGAAATAACCAGGGCCAGAACCCCTGATCAGATAGCAGAAGACCCCCCCCCCCCCGCAAGCCCCCCCAATTGAACTGACCGTTTGTATCGTGTTAGGAGAAGGACCCAAATTCACCCCCTCAGCAAATGGCCATCGGCACCCCCTCTGCCCCCACCCCCACATGGCAAAGTTCTGTTACGCCACTGGGTTTGCTAGTCCGGAATATCAACAAAGTCGGATCTCCGGTATAAACAAGGTCCACTGCCGAATATGAAGGCCAACGTACCCAATATACAAAAAGGTCGAAAGCGGAACTACTATAATTTTCGGAATCGAGGACCTATTTAATTTTCGGGATAAAAATTGTCGCGTAAATTAATAAAATAGTATTACATTACGCGCCAATTTTATTACATGCCCGTTTTATTACATTACACGGCAGAAGTATGACATTACGCGTCGATTATTACCTTACACGAACACTAACATAACACAATATATTTTCGCGTAAACAAATGACGCGTAATGTAATAAATTTGGTGTATAAAAAGGTCAAGTAATAAAAAAGGCGCGTATTGCTAATTAAAATTATTACATTACGCGACATTTTTTTACATTACGCCAGTATACCACATATATGACGTGTTTTATTACGCCGAGTTATTTCTAAATTCCCTACCCTAAACTATGAAAGATTAAATCAAGAAATATTTCACGGGACTCGAACCAGCAACCTTTCTATCTGCAATCTTGAAAATACCCAATGCTTTACAACCAATCTGGCTGAAAGGGTGTTTGTTATACTGAATCCATATTTTATACTACTACTGCGTATACTACAAATATTATATGATAGCAAATCAATCGACCATGCACGGTGCGTTGACTACGAGCCTAGTACGAGTATTTCGTGGGGTTGGTAGTAAAATAATAACGCGTGCGCGAGTGCTAGCCCACGGCTGGTGCTTTAAACTTTGGCGCATTCGGTTGACAGAGGATATGCCACAAACATATATGGGGTCTTGGGTGAGAGGCAGCCAAATTTGTGCCAAAAAAACAGTGCGTTCGGGTAGCAAATTTGCTAAATTAAAAAAAAAAGAAACAACACGGGTTTTCTTTGGGGGGAAATTTGGCAATAAAAAAAAAAGGGTCTTTGGGTGACAGTGGTAAAAAATTGACAAAAAAATTGGGGTCTTTGGGTTACAGTTTAAAATTGGGGTCTTGGATGACAACGATGCTTAAATGACGCGTATGTAAGGCTGTCTTAACAGCCTTACATAGCGGTTCATCTCAAAGGGGTGTGCACCGGGTCCTAGCCTCATGATGTTATCCACATACATGCATAATAGATAAACAGTTCATGATTCGTGTTCCTATATAAGCCAAACATATTTCAAATATCAATGAAACAAACTTAATGCTAAGACCCAAAATAGAAAAATATCATTTTTACGTCAATTTTGACGGTAATTTCCTTTGTTTTGATATGGCCTAACACAAACACTTCACTTGGTGCAGGTGCGGCAGGAGATATAGTCCTCCGGGCTCACAGTCCTGGAAAATGGTGAACAATAGGGCCAATCGATTCAGTTGACTTTAACGCAACATTTAGTTTCACGCTTATTCCGTTGTCGTCTCTGAAGCCCGGACTATGATCCTGCAGGATTATGATTTACTTTCACACCTGCCCTGCCGGGAAGGGGGGGGGGAGGGGGATGGTAGGGACCCAAACTAATCTAATTTTAGTAATTTTTATGAAAAAAGCGCATTATAAGTTAGACAATACCAAACACGGTTCCAAAATCTTGAACGAGTGGAAAAATCATCGAAAAACAAAATCTGGGTAGCTGGATCCCCAGGCACTTAGTGTTATGACAAATACCCCTTGAGTTTTTAAAGACCAGCAGGGGAAGAAGACCCACTATTTCACACCTTTCTCACCATAGTTGTTCTTAAAAGGAGCGATCTTATACCTACTCCAAGTAGGGGCCATGCGAAGCCAGGAAGAATGTAGAGAATAACTCCAGAACAATAATCGGTCAGACGACACCAGAGATAGAGACGGACACAAACAATATAATGCCAGCAAAGTGTATTCAATACTATGTCTGTACCCTAGGTGTTCTGTGTATTCTTATTGAACATTCCGATTCCTATAAATTAAGCACCATAGGATAGCTTAGAATTTTTTTTCTTTCCATTGTATCAAAAAGTACCAACATCCCAGATAACGTCACTATGACGGCATGAGGAGGAAAGATAAAAATGTGGATATAGGGTGGAAAATTGAGATTTCGCTTTTACGACTCAAAAAATTATGATGCAATTTAACGCTCTGAGGGGGGTGTATATAACAATATAGTCAATAAATTCCATCAAGTTCAGCCAAAAACCTGTATGAAAATCGTGATATTCCTAAATTTTGGGGAAAAAAGTGAAATTTTCCCCTCACTGTGTGTCTATGGAAATTGGACAGTGTTGCTGACAAGACCTAGGTCATTCTGACGTAATGTTAGGCATGTTGGTACTCATTCGAAAGAGGAGGCCCATAGCTATCCATTGTTAACATCATGTTGTCTGTGATATTCCTGTATCGTACTAGATGTTGAGACTCTCTCTCGAAGAGGGGGGGGGGGCAGCCCCCTATATAGATCACTAGGGGATCATCCGTCCATTACCTATATTACCTCGGTTGGATGTTAGTTTTCATGTAATGGGAGCTAAAATGTCAATTGGCAATATAATATGGTACCAGAAAGGGTTTTTTTAGCAAGGCGGAATGCCCCCCCCCACGTAGTACGAGATTAAACACTTAAAGAGACATGAGGAGATTTCCAGAAAGAAGCGCCCCCAATTTTTTTCGAAACCGGGGTTTTTGCATATTTGGAATGCTTAACAATGTATTAGATCACACCTGAAGTGAATAAGCCAATACGGTCTTTATGTAAAAAGATGATGATTTAGTACTTCTGTCGTGCACGACAGAAAGTCATCAAAGCACGTGTTCTATGTGGAAAATTTGCGATAGTCAGGCAAGTTCAAAACAGGTTTGCGGTTTTCTTTTGTACTGTTATCCAATAAACCGTCGAAACGTTTTGGCCGGGGTCTACAATCGATCCAGTGCAATTTGAGAGAAATTCGGATCCTCAGAAAAATCTCCTCCTGTTCACTTTAAGTTGATCAGGGGGAGGGTCCATGTGGACCGGTGTAGAAGTAATTATAGTCCGGAGGACTAATAGTCCGGGAACAATGGTGAACAATTGGGCAGTCGATCAGTTGACTCTTCAGGCAACATTAGTTTCAGCTTTATTCAGTTATCGTCTATGGAGGCCGGAATGTGGCTCCCGCCGGATATATCTGCTTTCACACCGGGCATTTTGTTTTTCGTGGGCTAAAGTATTTTGCCAAAATATTTCATGTAATTGCCTAAATATCGTTGCGCATTTTTTGGTGAAAAAAACGGGCCATGGCATTTTTATGCTATAGCTAAATAATAGCATTATGTGGCACTATTCACAACTTGTTTTGACCCTTAAATTTTAAAATTTGTTATTTCAGCAAGTAAATGTATTTTATGTGTCCCTATTAGGACCCATTTTTCATTTTCGGCGGGGAACAGTTTGTGCGCGTTATAGAACGGTTTTTGGACGGCCATTTTGAATAGGGTACAATCGATTTCATTTTTCCAGTTATGTTGTAAGGTTGTGTTTATGACCTACCAATGGACCAGTGTTGTGAAAATAATCCATCTGGCCACGTGTTTTCAGAGGTCGAAGGGTACCACTACCCACTTCCCACCCATACACCAACGGGAGTGCACAAGACCTATACGCTTTAAACAGTACTATATTAACATAGTTCAATAAAACCAATGTAGGCCCTACCGGGGTGCGGTGGAATAAAATTATACGGAAAGCTACCTGATTCAGGGTGTTTCGGCGCAAGTGCGTAAACCACTGGAATACGCAGGGGGTGAAATAGAAATTAGTTTTCATTTGCTTGCTTGAACAAATAATATGTGAAATTCGAAAGTATATTGTCATGTATTACAATCCCGCGCGTTAATTTTGATTACATTACGCCACGTCAATTTTTATTACATTACACGAAAATTTTTATTACAGTACGCGTCAAAATTTTCTTATTACATTACGATCAAATTTTATTACCTTACGCGGTGTGGCAGGAGATAGGTCGCAGGTCTCAGCCGGGAACAATGGTGAACAATAGGGCCAATTCGATTTCGTTGACTCTTTACGCACATTAGTTTCAACTTTATCCGTGTAGTCGATGGAAGCCGGAATGTGATACCCCATGACGGACTATGATTACTTAACACCGGCCCAACACTTAATTTACGTTTACAACGGCCCTCCTGAAAGCCAGTTGAAAATACTTCATAGCGCTTATAAATTACTTTTGCCATATAAATTATTTTTTTCTTGTTCCTACTAACCTTTTGTCTTTCTTCTTTCTTTCTGTTTTCCCTTACTCGTTCTTTACTGACCGTGTGAAGGTCATCATGAGAAGGAATTTAGTCTTCTGCACCGGGCTACGAATTCGCGCGTAACGATAAACGCATGTGAAGGTGGCCGAATTCTAGGGTGGCAGTAATACTACAATTATCCCGTAATGATAGTCTGGGCAGGTATAATAGTCCAGGCTTATAGACGACAACGGGTAAAGCTTGAAACAATGTTGCGTGAATAGTCAACTGAATCGATTGGTCCATTGTTCACATTGTTCCCGGGATGTGAGCCCGGAGGGCTATGATCTCCTGCACACCTGCCCAAAGTGACCCAATTCCAAGTGGCCCATGTGAAAAATTTCACAGCAGATCTATGGTCAGTCCGCCTCTTAGTCAGGTGGGAAGTTTGCAAATACAGCCAGAAAAATTGGAAATGGAGTACATACTTTTTATCTGAAAATTTATTAGGACCTAGCCAATAATTTTGGAGGGTTGTGCGGAATTTGGTGTAGTGGCATTTCTGAAAAACCAATATGGCTGCTCCCACGTCTAAAATCACTAAAAATCACTAAGTATTTCTGATAGAGACAATTTCTTTGGCGGTACTCCACTGTTTTTAAGCACGAGAAGGTGTTAGTAATGAAATGTATTCATTACATTGCCAAAAAATCCAATATGGATGCTAAAATTCAAATATGCACTCAGAATCATCAAAATAATCTTAACTCCCCATTAAACTATATATATATATAATATGATAAACAGAATACATCCTTAAGGGTGGGGGGGGGGTATGGGGTTGATTTGGTAAAAAATTGTTCCAGTTACGAAAATGCAGATAATGCAATGGCTTAATTGTGTAGCTTGTAATCTACAATATGCTTTTTGTTCGACCGCAATCGGACATCGGTTCCCGAGAATGTGATCAAAAGTGAAGCAGTTTCCGCGAAATTTGCCAAAAACGCATAGTCTTTATCATGTGAAAAATTTAAATGGGTGATATTTAGATATTTTAAAAGATATATCTATACCGCCATTAACGCATTTATTTTGGCTAAGTCGAAGTAAATAAATACTCCATATTATTTTGTCCATAATTTAAAGTAAGTAAAAATGTATCTGGGTAAGTGATTTTGTATGTATTGTAGGTTTTCCACTCTGCGAGCTTTAAGAAAAGTGTTTTAAAAATTAATTACAAGACAATGGATGCACCGATTCGATGATTCTTTCATTTAATTTATTATAATTCAGTATAAAATGAAATTTAAAACAATCCATATTATCACATCAAAAGCCGCCTCAATTTTGTCTAATGTTCGAGTCTATAACTCTTTTCGTTAAAATAGGGAAACAACCAAAACTAAAACGAACGTAACTGGATACGCTACGCTATGCACATGAAAGTTGGCACACATATTCAGCACATATAGGGCTAGTGAACCATGAAGCCCGATTTTCAAAATTGGTTCCAAATTCAAATTACGGTATGAAATTATGTGATTGGTCGATTGCCCGTTGCCATGGCAACGGTATCAAAATCCGCTCATGGTTCACTGCGTATTTTACCCCCGCACATGCCACCCAAGTTCGTCCTGTAGCTTGTTTAGTTATTTATTACGTCCGTTCTAGTTGTTTAGCCAATCAAGGCCTTACTTGGTTACCATGGCACCAGAGCAAAAATTGACATGATTTTAAAACTTTGTGACATGGGCCTACAATATATGTGTAACATGTTATACCACTATTTAGGAAAATTAGAAAAAATCACTTCAAAGTTCACTGCTTCAACAAAAAGAAGAGAAAAAAAAAAAAAAAAATACCCCAGCCCACCCCTCCCTTAACACCAAAACATGTTTCTGAAGTTGTTAAATCTGTTACCATGACACACTCTGCATGTTACTTTAACAGCTCTAGAATGCATTTCGAACACATCCGAACACTCAAGTGTTCGCCCCATTTTGCAGTGTCACTAGAGTTACAATATGCTCATGCATCCACCAAGGACACAGTTCAGTGTATTGGACTTGTACGTACATTGACAGGATCTTACCTTGTGTGATCTGGTATCATATATCATACCAAAAAACCAAGGGGTGTATGTTTCGATTACCTGTAGATGAAAGCTACTAACTGTGCAAGGGAATTACGATTTTACTAGCTCATAGTAAGAGGCATGTTCTAGTGTCACATGTAATGCTTTAAAGGTTTACACTTTATCATGCTTAGAGATATCATTTGTGACACTAGAAAATCCTTATTTTGCATTTCTTCTGTATCGACATTTTCCCAATTCAAACTGGCGCCAATACATTGCCTTTCTAAAGACCTATTCAAATCTATACATTTTATCTGTATTTAATTTATTGTAGTTACATCAACTATTATTATTACTATTATAAAGGTGGTAAATTGACCCTTTCCCCTAACCCTGCTAGGCAACTTCACAGCCTCACCCACCAGGGACTTTAGCGAAAAGATTGACATTACTGACCTCCCGTCGCAAACATGTGTGGCACATGTAAAGCTGATATCGTGTGCAGTTTCATTGATAAACGGCCTCGCGGCGAGCCACTCTGGCTAGAAAATTAGGGCCGGCTGCGGTCAGAATTGCTCTACCCCTCTCCCTAGTTTTGAAAATTGTTCACTTGACTGCCAAAAACAATGGAACCACTGAAGTGAATCTGGGTGAAGTGACCCAATCCGGGAAAGTTTACGGTCTGCGATCGTATTTACCATTTGACCTCATTATCTGGAATGTTTGTTTCTCGTTACCATGCAAAAATATTACGATGGGGCCAATATGGCTGCCTTCTAATCTTCTTTAAAACTTATAAATTACGATACATCTGTATTTTATTTAATTATAGCATGCAAAATGATTATTAAATTTTAAAGTATGAGATGTATGCCTTTGAACATTACAAATTCGTATCTGGTATTTTGTTTTGACAACATGCTTAAAATTCAAAATGATGGCCGAAGACAATTTGTAGATTTTTAAGATCTTACAAGGCAGTCATATTGGCTGCCATCTTGATTGTTAAGCATGTTAACACACTTGAAATATCAGATAATGAGTTCATATTGGGCATAGAGCCCATAATTAGGCCTCTATCACAAATACTTGATGAGTTATGGCCAGAGATGGGTACATTGTCTGGCTGCTTCACTGAATTCCGCAAGGTCCTTGTCTGTGCATTTGTTGCTCCAACAGTGGGCAGACTAAGAGATGCTCCATTGTCTGTGGTACTGTTCCACAACCACAGGTAGTGTCCTGATCTGCTTCCAGGTAGCCCCACTTCTGCAAGGAAACCTTAGATTGGCCGATTCTGGTTCTCAATCTGTTGAGGCATCGCCATTCAGCCATGAGAAGGTAGCTCCAGGGGGAAGATACTCACCAGGCTCAATACCACTAGATGTTACTTGGTTGATAGCAAGTCTTTCTTTCCACAAGGCGACTCTCAGACTCCTTAGACACTGTTTCAAGAGACTGGACTTTGCTTAAGAAACTCGCTCTGAATTTAAGGCGGCTAGCAGCAGGTCTCTGTCCGGACATAAGGTGCTTCACATTAGATACTTGGCAGCTACGTTTTTGCATGCTTGCTACACTACGACGGATGTCTGGTGGAGCAATTCCTGCTAGGATGTATAAGTTCTCCGTTGGTGTTGGACGAAGACATTCTGTGATAAGCTGACAGGAGGCATTTAACGCCGGATCAAACTTCTTAGCATGGGTTGATCTTTCCCATACGGGGCAGGCATACTCTGCACATGAGTAGCACAGGGCAAGTGCCGTCGATCTTAGGGTATGTGGGCAAGCACCCCATATTGTGCCAGTGAGTTTGTTCAAGATGTTTATTGCGTGAACATACTTTTAATCTTAGTCTTCGGATGGTGGACTTATAATACAGAGTGCGGTCCAAGGTAACTCCTAAGTAGACAGGATTATCACAGTGCTTCAGGGGTGTTCCAGACCAGGTTACTTTTAGTGAAGTGGCTCACGGTGGCGTAGGTAGATTGAAAACACACACCTGTCACAGTGTCTTGGATGGATTTGCGCGAATGTGGTTTTCCTCATAAAAGGAGTGAGTTCATCCAAAGCTTTGGAGAGTCTCTCTTCAACAACTGTGAGGTCTACATCTTGTGCGCTAATTCCAAGATCGTCTGCATAGATAAAACGACAGGTTCCTGCAAGCTGCCGAGAGATCGACGAACACGACTGCAGTTACCAAACCCTTCTCGAAACCATCCTTGATGTATTGAGTTAGGTTGAGTACTTGGCTTGTTGATTTGCCTGGCCGGAAACCTGATTGTTCTGGTATGAGGTGTTCGTCTATCACAGGTGCGATACGGTTGAGTAGGAAACGTTCAAAGAGCTTGTAGGTATGGCTGAGGAGTGATATTGGTCTATAGCTCTTGGGATTAGACAGATCTTTCCCAGGCTTTAGGAGTGCCATAACATGTGCTTTCCTCCAGATCTTTGGGAACCCATGGGAAATAAGGCAGCAGTTGTAGAGCTCAAGAAGCCAGCTACTCAAGTTTTTAAGCTGCTTAGTTGAGATGTTGTCAATGCGTACTGCTTTTCCTGGTTAAAGTTTAGCAATACTGGTTTCCAATTCGTCATGTTGAAGGGGCAAGTGAAACCAGGATCGCCACTGTACTTCTTACGGTGTATTTTGATATTCTCGGGCTTCTTGCTGCACTTGCCATGTAAAAGCAGTTGGTGGGCAACTTGGCTGGGTGTAACATTTGGCTGCTTTGGAGTTTCTGTTGGATCCCCTCGACGCTTTCGTATGGTAGACCATGCTTTCTTGCTCTTATGGGTCATATCGGTGGATTCAATTAAAGTATGCCAGATTTTAATCTTTTCCTGGGACAAGGAGATCCTCCCATTGAAAAACATAGTTTATCTTCTACCCCACGTGAGCACCAACTTTGAAGAATTAGATTTTGAGATACGTGAATGCTATTACTGTGAATAGCGCCACCACTTTTCAACCCGACACGAAACCTAATAGTAGTGCAAGAAAATTGTTTTTTTTACCTAAAAAATAGGGGGTGAATTTTGTACAGGGGTCAAAAGTAAAAAAGGTATAATTGTTTTGAAGTCTTTACTCATCTGGTCATGAGGATTAAAAAAAGGTATAGTTTGCCATATCTACGGTCACTAGTTTCAGGCTCGTAACGGTTCAAGGTCATCCTGGGGTAATTGCTTTCAGAGTGCTCCGACTTTGACGAAACTATTGTCTCAAATTGTTTGTATGGTCATAACAGAAAATGCATATTTGCCATGCATTTGACATTTTTAGTATGTAAATTAGATGGTAAGCATTAATGACCCCATAGGATATGTAGACCATTGTTACATTAATTACATGACCAAATGGTGAAATGAGTGCAAGTATTATATTTCCTGGTTTTTTGGGACTATATGAAGAATTTGGTACCATTTTGAAAAGAATCAGAGCATTCTGAGAATTTTACCCTAGAATGACCTTGAACCTTTATTGCCCTATAACTATTAAACTACAACCCACTGACAGATAGGACAAACTATACCTTTTTTTAATCCTTAGAGCATGGCCAAAATACTTCAGTACAATTATACCTACTTTACATTTTCCCCTGTACAAACCTTGCCCCCTGCAAATTCATGTTCCCCGCTACTCATACTTCTAGACTTTTGATATTTATTCTCTCATCATTTTTAAGTATAACACCACCAAAATTGTTTTGTTGCATCACCCTAATACCCGTAGGTCCATATGATTTATAATTACTGATCCAATCTTTACTCACAAAATACTGTGATACAAGAAAAATCAATCACAAAATTGAGATTTGAAAAGGTCACACACTCCCACATCTACGCCCCACACCCCCACACACCACTCACACATACACACACCACTCACACACACACACACACGTGCGAGCGCACACACACACCTACTCGCATCACATAAAATTTCAGGAGTTTTTTGAAGTGTATTTATAACATACATCACATATTTCAGGAGTTTTTTGAAGTGTGTTTCGAACATACATCACATACCATTTCAGGAGTCTTTTACTTTATAACGGAATAAACTGCTATAATACTGCGGTTTATACTTTATAACGTAAAAAACTGCAATATCATAATGCAGTTTATTCCGTAAAAGAACTCTTATTTTACCCCATAATTTCCCTCATTCTCCAAGCGCTGCCCTCTTTATGGAGCTATCGGCCTGCGGCGCAAGACAGTTATCTAAGAAAACTATTAGATCACTTAAACACTTAACACAGTTATAAATACACTCTTAACACAGTTATAAATGACGAATCCACTCAAAGGCTGACTCAGAGATGTCCCGAGGATGGCGACCTCAATTTTCTAACAAATTGTGTTTTGCATATAAATAATACTTGTCCACATACTAATCACTGTGTGAAATAGCTGAGCTCAGATCGATGTCTTTTTGGCCATTTGCCGCGCCTTAGTGAAATTTTTGTTGGCAACACTGTTCATATAGGAAATCACAAGTTCCGGATCCGGATTTTGTTTGTTATACACGGTATCCTACATCAAAACGAAAACTCCGATTCATCTGAAACCTCGGAATTAAGCATTTTAGGTAACTATCTTTAGTTCTAGTTGAATATTTTACATAAAATAAAAGGGTGTATTTTGAAATCTCTGAGACAGCCTTCAACTGATCTCAACAAGAATTTGTAACCATAATAGGTACACTTTGAAATAAACGAAGAAGGGTTTTCTCCATATATAACTGTCCGAACACTCCAAAATTAATACAATATTTTTGATTTAAAGGCGTTCAAAGGTTGTTCTAACTGAACCTATCAGGAAACAAATTCTGCTATTTGTCAGTTTTCTGAATTTTGGAAATTCCCAAGTGCCTTTCCCTATTATGTTATCTGCAAGCCACTTGTCTTGTTCACCGAAGCAAGTTTGCAGGAGAGGTTCCTTGCCATTTGCATTAGGGAACCTGACAGATATGGTGGTGAATATTATAAAGCGGCTTACACTTACAGCATCCACAGTCCGGTAATGCAGCGCATCGAAAACTTCTCAATGAAACAAGTTTAAAGCAAACTATCAGTGAATATCAAAGAGTGATAACTATTGAAAATTCACAGGAATATTTTAAAAGTGAAGGATTAAAAAAGTCTGTAGAATTCTCATAAGCTACTTTTTCCAACTGAAGAAATACCAGAAAAGGAAGAAAAGAGCAGTGTTCGAAGATACGAATCTCCGTTCACTTACGTGTTGTAGGAAGTGTCCGTACGGACAGTAATGTCTAAAATTCCCGATTTTGTCCTTTTTAGGTTGCTTCTGGTCCTATCATTTGCAGGGTATGTTAGGATACCTGTACTTGTTACAAACATGCAAAAATTTGATTTTGATGATTTTATTATTTTCTGATTTATCAAATCACTGATAGTGCCTTTAACCAGCATTTTTAGGGGTCCGCTCTGTGATTTTTGGTCCATTTTTTGAAAAGTGGCATAACATCGCATTAAGGGACGTTGGTGATATATATTATACGCCTGTGTGTGTGTGTTTGTGTTTGTGTGTATGGTACAAAGCACAATGCTATCTGAAGCATCATTGCTCAACTTGTTCAAATTAAAATGCCAAAAAATTCAAAGTATCAAAACTGTTTTTTAACACAACAGTTTTTCTGATAACAATACAATTTAAAGAATAGTCTGACATTATACACCTTTAGTCCAATTAAGAACATTATTTGCACATGTCCGGTGACTCATCCATGTTTGTGTGCTCATCCTCTTTCATGATATTCCGTATTAATTGTCAGGTATATCTCCAGCACCTAAGGAAATAATTAAAAACAAAATGTAGTCAGACTTGCTTATCGTGCATCTATTACAAAACCTGACATTAAACGCATTTTTTACTGAATAAATAACATTCATTTACTACTACAAATAACCAATAATTTATGTTGTGCTATGTTTATAATCAATATTGTATCTCTTTTGTGTTTAACTAGTTAGGTAATGAACAAATAATTAACACTTCCTCTCACATTTCGAGGGTATAAAGCAAAAGGACCCATCTGCAATAGCTGCCAGGTGTTAGATTTGGATGGTATTACACTTAATAAAAACACAACTGACAAATGGCAGCTATTGCAGATGGGGCCTTCTTGCAGTAAACCCTCGATTTATACTTTTTGCATCTGGGTTGACACTACACAATCCAAGGTTGTACCTTACATAACACTATGCCTTTGTAAGCCACAACTAACATGATTTAGCAGAGACAAGCAAATCCTGGGTATTCATCTATAAATCCTTATTAGTTGATTAGGTGCAGTGGCTTTTTAAAAGGTATTATTCATGTAGTGTTATGGAACACATCGTTTTGGATTATGAGGTATTTACTGCCAGCCTATATTTCAAAAGCCCAAAACTGTTGAAATGGGAGAAATATAGTTAGTTCCCTGGCTGACTGAAATTTCTGCCATTTGGCACAGAAGGTATAGCAATCAACCAATCTTTCATCGGTAAATAAAAATGAAGAACCAGGAGCATGTAGAGTGCTCTTTCATTGTGATGGGAGAAATTGTCCAATGACCGCACTATCTTATTGTTGTTTTTTTTTTTTTGCATTCATATGGAAATTCAAGGCTTACTGTATTTTGCGAAACGAAACAGAACCCCCATTGGATTACACGCTTTATTCCGTCATGCATGCATAACGGAATAAAGCGTGTAATCCAATGAGAGTTCCGTTTCGTTTCGCAAAATACAGTAAGCCGAAATACAATACTCTAAACGTATTTGAACGAAACCTTCAGAAACTGCCGAACCGTGGTAAAATACTTGCCTCATAGTGTGGCTACATCCCTTTTTTTCCTTTCAGGAGCTGTAAGATGAAACATGAAAAATATGAACCCTTCTACCTCGTAAAACATTCGAGAATTCAACACAATGGGGAAAACATTCTGAAACAACTATCTCATCGCGCGCGTGTTTACCAACCGAATTGGACATTTCAAATAAAACTTAAAACATTTCACCGATGTTGTTCTCAAATTGCATTCCTCTCTATATTAACAAAAGTATCGAAATAGTCTTTTATCTTTAATAAGTCTTCCAATAATATTATTAGTTTGCCCAAGCCAGTTGCAGTGCGCCAATGAATTGTCTTCCAAAACAGACTTCTTTGCGACGGTGGCTGTTTAATGTGAACTCACATCCTGCCTCATTGCCGCCAATCTTCAATTGTAGGGTATTCAGTCACCGATGGCACAATTCCGAAAAGTTGGCGGAAATCGATTACGACTGACGGTAACAACCCCCGATTCATCTGGCAGTTGGTTCGTCCCACTCGGCCATGTAGAAGAAGGATAGGATAGAGGATGCTGCTTGCCATTAACAATGTTTGACAACCACTGATCACCGGTGGGGTTAGATCTTCGCCATCTGCCGGTAATTATTTGAAAATAAGAAAAAATAAGCATGCTAACATAATGAAGCGTTTCAAGATCGACAGTTTTGGTTTCGATTTAATCCTTGTTCTAAATTCGGTTCTATTCCATTGTATGGCTAACACCTGTAAACACACAGCCTGTTAGCACCCATTGCCACTTGTATTGTCACTTCAGAAAAACTCGAAGGTTGATTGTTTGTTGCTTTTGGTTCTTAATTATGTTTAATCGGGTTTTTCACAGGGACGTGACTAGTACTTGGGTTCATTAGGCTACTGCTTGCTTTCTTTCCTTTTCTTTCTGTCAACTGATTCTAGGCAAAACCAAATTAATTTGCTCTTTTTTGGTCCACATACTTTCATTAATTTTGACAGGACTTTGGATACAGATATAAATGACCATGACCGCATATGTTTACCTGAATTGTTTGGGGTCAAAGGTAAGGTTAATGTCACAGTGGTTAGCAAGGTCATTTTCCAACCAAATCCTGCTTTCCTCTCCCGCCTACATAAGTGGTGTGTGCAATGGGTAAACGTGGCTCAGGATATGAACCAGCTTGTGACCTTCGATAAACCAGATGCATGTTATAAATTCCACACAAGTCAATGGAGGTCACTAAGGTGTATTCGTCCCTATTTTTGGTGTCAAAGGTTAGCTTTTGTCAAATGCTCCGATTGAGCTGAAGTTGACTGAATGACCCTGTCATGAATGTCTGTAACTTCTAAACATTTTTGAAAATATGTTTTGAGATAAAAGGGCCTCCAAGGGTTCCAAGGTCAAATTTTCAAATGCTCTTGATGGATCTGATTTTCACTGAAATTATCGTAATACCATTCTACCACATTTAAAATATTTTCAAGATCGGAGGTTGTTAAGGGGTCAATTTGACTGAAATGATCTTTATTACATCTAAAACGGTGAAATAACTTTTCGAGAGATCTTTGAAGGTCGTAAGGGATATTCATTGGGCAAAGGGGTCAAATTTTCAAATTTCTCCAACTAATTTGAAATTTGACGGAATGAATCACATTCTAAACAGTAAAATACCGTTGGCTCATTCAGATCATTAGGGTCACAATGGGTTCAAAGGTCCCATTTCAAAACACTTCACTCTGCTAAGAAAATATTCTACTACCACGACTTGCTAAGATCTGTCTTCAGATCTAGTTAAATTATCTTTGCAAAAAAAAAATTGTTGGGTAAAATAATCGATACTGTACAGCAAGAACTGTCCTGATTATGCATTTGGCTAATTTTGGCTAATCGGAATACTCTTGAATAGAAAAGAGTGGTATATTCCAATTGAAATATTAAAAATCACGTAATAGATCAACGTACCGGCACCGTTACTGTCACATTAAAGCACATCTTGCAATATTTCCAGATGGGTCTGAAAAGTCATATGTGACAACAGTAGTACCAATAGGAAAAGAAGATCCAGGGGCATATGACCTTGAAACATGGTGTGACATTAAGAATCCATCTTTTGCAGTTGTCTCCCATTTGCTATCCCCTCATTTTCTCCTTGTGGCACTACAATTGTTATATCGTTCGGACAGTTGATGATCTCCGGAGGTGTATGTCAGCAGAAGCTAAATGAGAAATTTCAAGCATTTTGTTTGAGTGATTTTGTTAGTGATTTTGACGTAGGTCACGTATTATTATATGACGTCTTTCAAAACACGACGCCCTGTCGTATGCAAACAAGAAAAGGGCTAAATCAAATATTCAGGATAACTAATGGGGAAACGTTTTGTTTTCAGTCTTACACGAAGAAAAACCCATAATTTCATCATATTAATTTTAAAGAATTTTTGGAAGTCAATTATTTCAGGTGGTCTGTCAACTGACACTATGAATTATTTCCGCTTGTGAAACAACAGAGGGTTTGTTCCTTCATTTAATATAATTATGACCTCCATCACAGATCACGCGAATCTATAACAAATGACCTCTGTAACTGTAAATCTATGCTGCGTTTGGAGAAAGCAAGAGATAACACGTTTTCTAGAAACAGTGGTAATGATGCAGTATCCTACGTAGATAAATTATATGTGTATATAAACAACATAGAGTCAATTCTCTTTCGCTAAAAGGTTTGTTGGATCTTATTCTCTTCTGTACGGCAATAAATATTTTCTATTTGGCTCATAAAATCCTCAGCAATTTTGAAAATTGTGTTTATTCGAAAAATGATTGATTACAAAAACCTACTGAATTCAACGTACCGGATAGTGTTACACTGAGAAACATCTCTTGCAATATTTCCAGATGGGTCTGAGAAGACATATTGCCTAACAGTAGTCCCAATAGGAAAATAAGATCCGGGGCATCTGACCTTGAAACAATCCGGTTTGGCATTAGAATCATCTGTGGCAGTTGGCTCAGTCCAAGTTGCTAATCCCCCTCAGTTGTCTCCTTGTTGCACTACAATTGTGATATCGTTTGGACAGTTCATGATCTCCGGAGGTGTTTGTGTTCAGCAAAGCTAAATGAGAAATTAAGTAAAATACTTAAAAGGGCCATTAAACAATTCCTAAAACGCAAAATATCTCGTACTCTTGTGCTAGTCAGTTTTTGAAGCTGAGAAAGTAAGTAATACCAATAAACAGTTCCGTCAGCAATTATCATGTTAGTGAGTTTGCTCTATTATTACCTTCAAATAGTCAGCGAGTTTCCCCAAAAGACTTACTTGCGACCGTGTAGTGAACCACATACTGCCTCATGCCGTCCAAGCAGTAAATGTGTAGGTTATTTCTTATTTCAGACCGAGAATGGCGACATTAAGAAAGTTGTCGGAAATTCGATTACGATTGTACGGTAAACAACCCCCGATTCAGCTGTGGCAGTTGTTTGTCGTCCCACTCGGCCATGCTAGAAGGATGTGAGTGATAGAGGATGCTTGCATTAACATATTGTTTGGACAAAACACTGATTCACGGCTGGTGGTTCCAGATCTTCGCCTGATTGCTGCGGATGATGATGAGGTTTGAGTAAAATTAAGTAAAAATGAAGAAGCTAAATATATTGAAGCGTTGATCAAATGACTTACAGTTTTGGTTTCGATTTAATCCTTGTTCTGTAAGCTAGGTTCTCGATTTTCCTGTTATGGCTAACACCTGAGTAGAACACAACACCTTTTAATCAGCCCCGACATTGCCAAATTGTTATTTGTCATTCAGAACAACTCGGAAGGTTGAGTTGGTTTGTTGCTTTTGGTTTTCTGTAAGTATGTAATCGGGTGTTTTCACAGGGACTGACTGTACTGGGTTCTGTAGGACTGATCCGGTTGCTTTTCTTCTTTTGTGTGTAACTTATAGAGTCACAACTTTGAATGGCTTTTTTGCCACAGACCTTTATTAATTTGACAGTACTTGTATGAAGATAAAAAGACCATGACCGACCATATAAGCTTACGCAGAATTGTTTGGGGTCCAAGGGTTAATGTAAAGTCACAGTGCGTTAAAAAGGTTCCATTTTCCCCAAAAATGCGTTCCCTCCTACAGAGTGTGGTGCATGGTAACGTGGCTCATGCGTATTGAAGCAGCTGGGACTCTTCATAAACCCACATAACAGTGCATGTTATAAATTCTCACCACAAGTCCAGGGAGGTCACTAAGGGGTTATTCGGGTCACTATTGGGTCAAAGCCGTTAGCGTTCAAATCGCTCTCGATTTGTGAGCTGAAGTTTGTAGCTGGCATGATCCCGTTGTGCATGACTGTGAAACATTTAAACATTGTTGACATTATTTTTGAGTAAAGGGCATTTTTCCAAGGAGGTCCCTAAGGTAAATTTTCAAATGCTTGATGGAGCTGAAGCAGATTAGTTCACTGTGGAGAAATTATCAGTTGAAATAACACTTCTATCAATTATTAAAATATTTCAATGATCCGGAAGGTTGTAAGTTGCGGTCAAAAGTTGATCTGAAAATGATCTTTGGGACATTCTTAAAACTGGAAATCTATTTTAGACGATCTGTTGAAAGGTGTCGTCGTAAGGGATCATTCATTGGGTCAAAGGGTCAAATTTTCAAATTCTGTCAACTAAGTGAAATTTGACTGATGAACTGAATCACATTCTAAAACATTGTATTAATAGTACCTTTGGGCTCATTCAAGAGCATTAAGGGTCACAAGATGCGGTGCGGAATGGTCCACTTTAAAACACTCTGCTAAGAAAATATTCTACCACGACGTTTGAAGATCTGTCTTCAAGATTATATGTTAAATATCTTTGCAAAACAAAAATATTGTTGCTAAAATAATCGATTACTGTACAGCAAGAAGACTGTTCTGATTGTTGCTTATGTTGGCTCTTTGGGGGCTAGATCGGATATTTGATTTGAATTAAGAGTGGATATTTCCAAAACTGAAACTATTAAACATGATAAAAGTAATTATAATTATTAATCGTAGCCCGGACACCGTTCAGCTGTCCACGATTTGTGCAGCCACCCATTGCGAATATTTCCAGGATGGTGAAAAGTCGATATGTTGGACTTACAGTAGTACCCAATAGGAAAAGAATGAATCCCAAGGGCGCATATGAACCTGAACATTGGTTTCTGACAAGAATCATATGTGGCGTTGGATTCAGTCATAGTTTGCTATCTCTTCATTTTCTCCTATGTTGGCACTACAATTGTTATATCGTTCGGACAGTTGATGATCTCCGGAGGTGTAGTGTCAGCAGTGTAGTAAATGAGAATTTCAAGCATGTTTTGCGTGATTTGTTGTAGATGATTTTGACGTTAAGGTTCCGACGGATATTAGAGGACGTCTGGTTCAAAAAAAACAACCTCGGCAGCTGGTTCGTATGCCAAACAAGAAAAGGGGCTTAATTTCACAAATATTCAGTAAACTAATGGTGGGATTAGAACACGTTTTTGTTGCGGTCTTACACGATTAGGATAACAAAAACCCCCCCCATAATTTCAATCAGATTAAGGTTAAAGAATTTTTTCGAAGCTCAATTATTTCAGCGTGTGGGTTGCTGTGCATAAACTGCACCCCTATTGAATTATTGTTTAGCATGCTGTGAAACAACAGGGTTGTCCTGCATTCTAATATAATTATGACATCACGCTACCGCTATCATATATACCAAATGACTTCTGCTAACGAAATGTGCTTTGAGAGAAGCCTGAATGATAACATCGTTTCTGATAACCAGTGGTTACATGAGGCAATCTACATTATGATAAATTTATATAGCGTTCTATTATACTAACATAGAGGCAAATTTTCATCTTTCGCAAAAAAGAGGTGTTGGGATAGTTATTCTATTCTGTAACGGTCGGAATAAGATGATGTTCTAGTTGGGCTGTCATTTAGAAAAACTACCCTCAGCACATTTTGAGGAGAAATTGTGTTTTAATTCGAAAATGGAAATTATTATCAAAAAACACTGAATTTAACGTAACGAGGATATAAGGGTGACACTGAACAGAAAAAATCTTGCAATATTTCCAGATGGGGGTCTGAGGAAGACATGTGTGAATACAGTGAGGTACTCTTCCAATAGGAAAAGATAGATCCAGGGGCATTATGACCTTACGAAACCATACTGGTGTGGCATCTAGAATCATCTTTGGCACGTTGGGTATCGAGTCCAGTTGCTATCCCCTCATTTTCTCCTGGTCGCATGTACATTTGTGATATCCTTTTGGACCAGTCATGATCTCCGATTGGGGTGCGTTGTTTGTGTCAGCAGAAGATAAATGATGAAATTTAGTAAAATACTTATAAAGGGGATAGTTAAAATACACTTCTAAGAAAATATGCACGTGCTGCTTTCACCGCTTCAGTTAGTTAGTTTTGACAGCTGACTGAAAGTAAGTCTACAATAAATACAGTTCCACGTCAGCAATTATCATGTAGTGAGTTTTGTCTATTTATTGCACTTCCAAATAGCTCGCGGTTCCCGCAAAAGGGACTTACTTGCGACCGATCCATTGTATGTGAACTCACACATACTGTCGATCATTGCCCGGCCCCCACAAATAGTAAAATGTGAGGTTATTTCATTCACCGATGGCACATTAAAGAAAGTTGGCGGAAATCGATTATCGACTGACTGTAACAACCCCCGATTCATCTGTGGCAGTTGGTTCGTCCCACTCGGCCATGTAGAAGGATAGCATAGACGCTTTGCATGAACATATTTTTGGGACAACCACTGATCACCGGTGGGGTTAGATCTTCACCATCTGTGGATAAAACGAGTTTGAATAAAAGAGAAAAGCAGTGATAAATTATGGAGCGTTTCAAGGTCACGATTTTGTGTTTCGGTTTAATCCTTCTTCTGATTCGGTTCGAATTCCACTGTGGCTACAACCTTGGCAAACATAATACATTTATATCATCCTATTGTCAAATTATACACATGAGAAACTCGAAGAAATGTTGATTTGTTTGTTGCTTTTAATTTCTTAAGTTACGTAAATGCTTTTTCTATAGCCTTATTAAATTCTCTCTTACAAAAAGGTCGTTCATTAGTAGGATGGTTGTTACTTTATCAGTTTGGTTAGGTATAGAGGTCTTCCACCTTTCGGATTAGCGGCCATCTTGCCGGGAATGGCAAAGTCCATTCCAAATTTCTGGAGACTTTCTAAATCTAAAGAACGACATGCATGTTGGATATGTATGCATAAAAGTATGGGTCACACTTTGAATAGCACAAGTACTTTGAGGTCGGGTATAAATTGATGTGAATGACGATACGGGAAGTAACACCTTTTGTTATAGGTTATGCATGAGTGAGGTGAAAGACCTCTATTGGAAATGCCTTAAGATTGTGGATTCGATCCCCCACTACAGCCAACGTGCGGGTCGTTATTCCACAATAATAATAATAATAATCATAATAATAATACACGGACTTTTTTTAAAGCGCCATTGGTACAAGATCACGGCGGTGTTGCCAATGATTATATCAGCACTCACAGTATAATATTCCTCGTGTTTACGGTTTGGTTTTCTAGCGGTAGCTTCGATGCATCCTAAAACTATCGATTAACTACCATAATTTTACGAATGTATACAAACAGCCTAAAATCATGCTGATCTTCCAACGTTATTAAACCGTCCAAAATGTCCGTCTGATAGGAAAAAATCGGCAAAATTACAAGCATTTACTAACGCGAAAGAGGTCAACCTGGCCTTTAATTCCGGTATGCGTACCTACATAAATAGAAAAGGCAACTCGACCCAATGACACTACCTAGATCAACGGAAATCAATAGTAAACGAAATAAAGCTCATACACACTACTGCTTATCGATTGATCATGGGTTGGGTTTTGAATCAAGAATTTGGGTACGCATACCGGAATTAGAGGCCAGGTAAACTCATTCCGCTTTACGCACGGTGTGTGTAAATTTACGCAGCTTCTTAACAGTATTAAATTCTTTTGTTGGCCATCTCGAAGGAAATTGTTGAAGAAATACAGTATATAAAACAAAAGTATTTGGTTGATTTCCACTTGCAATCTTCAACTCATGAACTTACGTGATACTGTAACTGAAAAAGTACAAACTGCGCTATTTCCTGAACCATCTGTAAAAGTGTAGACGACATCATTTGTTGTGCCAGCAGTAAAAATCGAACCAGGTTCATGCGTTTTTGTAACTGCTGGGGTTGCTCCGGAGTCATCAATCGCCATGGGTTCAACCCAAGTTACGCTAGTACCTGTACTTTCAATAGGCAAATTCACGACAATATCATCCGGGCAACCTGATATCACTGGTGGTGTGGTATCTTCTACCTGGTCTGCATTGTAAAATATATTTCAAGACTTTAGTAATCATAATTTGATGATGACTTTTACTGTTCCAGTTTACTTTTGTATTTTGTAATTCAAGTATTTCTATTATATTACTGTATGTTTTTGTTTGTATGCGCTTTGAACCTCGGTGGCAAGGCGCTTTATAAGCACTGTTTTATTGTGTCGTCTGCAAGAATTGTCAGAATGCACTTTAGGGATTACTCTGGTCGTATGTCTGTAGTGTGTGTGTGTCTGTGTTCCAATGTTAACACTTAATATTATTTCATGCCGTACGAGTTCCGTAAGGGCACGATGAGTAACTTGGTGGAAGGATGGTGATGGTGTGGTTTGACATTTTGGTGCCCTCATGGCGACCTTTGTGACCTCGTGTGACCTTTGACCCCATTCACAAACTGCGACGGCAAGACGACACTCGCGGTTCGGGGACAGCGATGTATTTTTTTATTAATCAACATTTCAACATCTTTCAATCAATCTTTCTTTCTGGAACCACAACACACAAAAAGGGGGAAGAGCACATCAGTAGCAAGCATGATGAAATAAGGAACTTTCTTATTTCCTTATCTCATGATTGCCTTATGTAAGCAATCATGAGCTCTTATAGGACGCCGCCTACTGATGTCTTTTCACTTTTTGAAAATAAAATAAGCGTGATTGACAAGAAAAGCATCCAGAGGGATCATGGTTGGAGAGTAGTATTATATACTTTTAATTAAAATAAAATCCTCACATATCATGCGAATAAAGTCCTTATATAACATAACAGCATAATTCTAATTGACTAATTTAAATTAATGCACAAAAAATAATATTTGGATATTTGGAAATCTCGAGTCTGCCTTTAAGAAAGAATAACATTACTACCTGAAACATTAACTACGAAGTCACAGCTAGCCTGATTCCCAGATGAATCCAAAAACAAGTAGCTGACTGAAGTAATACCAACTAAAAAATAGCCAGGTTCGAGAGTCTGGAATAAAATGGGCTGTGCTCCGGAATTATCGGTAGCTGTAGGAAGCTCCCAAGTTACATTAGCACCCAATTCTCCTGGTGTTACGAATACTGTGATGTCATTTGGACCTTTATTGTCAATGGTACAGGAGGTCAGGTATCAGCTGAAACAATACAAACAAAAATTGACAAGTTAATCCATTTTGAGTTTTAACATCGATGTCGATACGCCGGCAAGAGCTCTAACCGAAGGAATACAATTGAAGATATATTGAAAAATATATCATAAAACGTGAGTTATATTCTGACGCACGCACCATTGGATGTAAGAACATACGCAATTTTTTTCATACATGGGGGGAAGTTGCAAGGATTTGTTTTTTGGTGAAACATGTTATAGTGGCCACGGCGCCTCATTTAATAATTTTAATTCTCCTACAACATCTTTTAGTTTGAGTTGTTCATGAGTGGACTTAATCTCTAATTTGGGTACTGTAGAGAAACGAAAACAAGTATCGGGGGCCCATTATATATGTAGAAACGGAGTGAGCGTGGTATGGCATTCTAACCATGCATAAACGAAAAAAATACGCTGGGATTGTGTAACATTCCATCAAAAAGTTTGTATCAAAATATTTTAAAATATATTTTTTTTTCAATCTTAAATCCGTTGGAGTTCGTGTGGGATCTCCATTAGTTAATAATAACTGAATATTATCAATTCTTTGCTTACTCTACATGATCCTTGGAGAAAAACAACCCACTAGTTTAAAACCAGCAACGTAACGGCTATTGGTTTTTTAAATATCTTACGTCATGTGAAAATCAAAAACGTCAATCATGATGAGTCCATAACGTACTAGTCGACCGTTATCAGCCAGTTGCTTTCCAATGAAGTTGAAGTTCATGGGCCGAGATTGTTACCTAATTCCATAAACGCATATAAAAGCCTGTAAGCTTCGATTCCGCGAATACTTGTCTCCATTTTGATTATGCACATACGTCAAGAAGATCCCGGTTTTTCTTTTCCTCTACTCGTGTTTCAGACCCCTGTACTGTTGTACAGTTAAGCTTGGCATCCGGGAAAATTGAAGATGGAGTCCCTACGTCGTCATGAGCCAGCTCTATGGTGAAGATGCATGCCGAAATGGTTGTGGGAATTCATCAATGGACCGCGCAGAATTACTTTTCAAGGATGGTATAGGGTTTTGATAACCTTTTATATCGTAATATATTTTTGTCCAACACAATCTAGGGAGTTGTCCGGCGCATCAATGGCTTCCCCCTTCTTCGTGTTTCGCCTAATATCCGCCTCTTTATGGTTCCTAAAAAAAAAAAAAAACGTATACCTAAAACCTATATTGTATGGGTATTGGGATCACCATCGGGAACTCAACTACTCTTCAGGTAGTCATGCATGTGTGGCCCTGATTTCCAAAATTGAAACTTTTTTGTCCCGTCAAGTGGGTCTTTAAAAACTGAAAATTTTGACATTTTTGAGAAAGTTTGCTTCTAAAGGAAAAATATCCCAAAGGGCACCTTTAAGCTGAATTAGAGTTCAACCGTGGTCTTAGGAACTACTGGAGGGGCGCAATGGGGCTCATTAATTAAAAGACGCCATCACAAGTGTAAAGCTTCCCTAGTTAGTGCCTTCACTTCCAGGGACAAAAATGTCCTTTGCTTTTTTGCTCGTTCTTTGAACATTCTTTTCTTTGAACCCTTTATCATAAGAAAATATGTTCCAAAAATCACACTACCTGAAACATTAATTACGAAGTCACAGCTAGCCCTATTTCCAAGGATCCAAAACAAGTAGTTGACTGAAGTAATACCAACTGGAAAATAGCCAGGTCGTGAGATTGGAAGTAATTTGGCCTCTGCTCCGGAATTATCGGTAGCTGTAGGAAGCTCCCAAGTTACATTAGCTTCCAATTCTCCTGGCGTTACGAAATAATACTGTGATGTCATTTGGACAGTTTTTCATTAGAGGAGGTGGGCAATAAGCTAAAAAATTACAAAAACCAAAATGTGTTGAAAGTTGAAATCATATCCTTGGTTTGAATTTGACTGTACATGTTGTATAGGAGGTACTCTATATCCCCTTTGCATGCTGATGTATCGGATTATATGCATTCGCGGGGCCCACTGGAAGCGCGAGTGCTCACAGTGGCCCCACTTATCCATATATTACTTTATTAATGTGTCAAGATGCATATAAAATGTAGCTTACCACTTATTGTCCATTTACAAAAAAGTACACGGTCAAATCGTGAAATAAAGTGGTGGGAGACACTCAGCGAAAATAAACTTTTGGGTCTTTGTGTTTTTTTCTTCTTCTATCTGGGGGCAATGCAGTTAGACACTTGGTTTGCACTTGTTTTATACCCTCTTTTATCTCACCGCTCTCATATCTTATCGATATTTTTTTCACTTAGGCTTGTTTTTGATGTTTATCAAGCATAGTAATGATTCCTTGGAATACTTACCTGAATCAATTATAACAACTTATTTGCAAATTTTCTTTGTAATTCTTTTTTATATATACTTATGTGTTATTCAACTATACTTGTATGGCCCTAGCAGTGGTATTATTTATGATTCTTACAATTGTCTCTATTTAGCTACAATCTATGTAAACGGTACTTCCCCCCCCACACCTAGCATCTGTTATCATTGACGCCCATTGACGAGACCAATATGATTTTAATTAGATCACAGAGCCCCCTTCTTGGCTATTGAGTTATTGGGTATCTTGCTAGCAGTTTACCATGCATCAGATATTATCTGCAATTTGGTCATCCTCGACATTATTCTGTATGTCGTTTTAGCACCTAAAAGCCACTCTATTATTTCTTACATTGGATATTCTCTCTTTGGTTACTATTGTGTCCTAGTCCATATCATACTGATCATAAATATATCATCTATTACATATATATAGTTGTCTGATTATCGGTCTAGGTTTTTTTTTGCCCATTTTCGATGGCACTTTTCTTGACTTTACCCATATGCTTACATATGCATGTTGTATATCATATTGTAGGCCAATTTTGAAGTTTTTGTGAAAAATGGTAATTCTGTTGATCTGGTTTGCCAATGGTTACTGAACAGGGCTCTGATTGGCTAAACACTTGAACAAATGTAACTGCTTACCAGTAACTTGCAATTACACCATACTAGGGTAGAAGGTGCATGGGTACAATGCGCAGAAAGCCATGAACCGGATTTGATGATGGTTGCCCATGGCAACCAGGAGCTGACCAATCATGATATTTTATGCCATAATTCAAATTGAAGCCCTAATTAAAAAAAATCCGCTTCATGTTCCAGCCTTTGGGATGCTTATATATGTAGCCGAATTTCAATTTTGAAAAGACCTTTCGTTTTGGAGTTACGTTCGTTCCCGTGTTCATAAAAACCTATTTTCATCACCATTTGAAATATTGGGCGAAACGTAATCGAGAATACAAAATGCAAAAAACTATTAATTTGGCCCACAATTTGGAAATAATCTTTTCATTTATTTTAAAATATATATTATTACTTTTTGGAGTGCATTTTGGCGCAAATTTGTGAGATCTAATGGTTAAATTAATTTTTAAAAATAATCGCGCCTTCAATATCACTGGGTGAGTGATAATAAAAAATACAATAAGAAATGCTGGTCAAGCAAAATTTCGAGTTGGTTTGATGCATAATGAATTTAATGGTTTTAAATAAATGAATTTTTGAAAAAGCCAATGTAAATGTGGTCATAATAATAAAAATGTATTTGTCTTAAAAATCACAGGGTTGAGCACTTTGTACATACAAATCTACCAAAATACAATCGAACGTGCGAGACTTTCTTACTTAAATCGAGCATAAAAATTTGAACGGAATGTTCTATTTACTCAACAAAAACAATTAAGCTAAAGTTGCACTTTCCCTATCATGCTATGGTTGCATCACACCACTACAAGCTGGTCCCATCCTCCTGTACACAATGGCCGAGTAGAAACCGTCATTTTTCCTCCTCAAAGACCATCTCAACTTAAATCTAACCATTCTGCTGAAGGTCTCATATCCCCTACCCAATCAATCATGAAATTAGGGTGTTATCCAGTTTTCCCCAAATTTTCCTAGCTACTGGACCGTGAAGAACAGCATGCCCGGTGGACACCTGGAGGTCAGAGCACTTTTTCATTCAGGTGTCCCTGTAAAATACGGTTAAATTGGTTTGACGGAATCAAAATACATATATGACCTTTTTTGGATATGTCCTACCGATTTTCCTACTTACGTATTGATAGCAACCATGATTTGCAACCCAGGCTCGCAATTTCTCTTCTCAGTTTTGTAGGGTAACTTAGGCGAGGGTCACAAAACCGCCTCATTTTGCAGGGGGACTGGACTTACCGGTGTCTCATGTATTTACTGTGTGAATCCTATAATCTAAATTGTGGCTAGTAGACCATTTTCTCAATTTGAAAACATGGACCCCCCTTAACTAATGTTATATTACGTGGGCTCATGGTTACACCATCCTGCTGGCCCTTTCTTTTCATAAGGTTCATAAGGCATTAATCTCTTTCTTTGGCAACATCAACTCATCAATGCACGGAATTAATTATTATCTTATCTCTGCAATGGCTTTATTCACTTTATTCATCTAATACCGTGTACCGTTTGGCCACATTCATAGATGATCTAATCATCTTCATCCTTTAATTTAACCATTATTAAACTGGCTATTATCCGCATGCTGTATTAGTTATTTACTGTAGCTTTTCGCCGATGCAACTTGCCTTGCCCTTTATTCATGTGATTATCGTATTTTAATTGCAAATTCTACTTGTTTGCATGCCTATTATTTTAAAAGTGTCAATTACAACATATTTTTCTTGCGCTAAAAAAAAACCTGCTACCGTCCGTCCACAGCCTATGTTGGCTTTAAACCATCCTGATGCCAATTATTCCAGTCAACCGATACTCTTGGTATTGCACAACATTACAACGGATCACTTCTATCTACGTTCTACCATTTAACCACATATTGGCGAAGTAGAAATTTAAACATGAATTAATTTTTACAAAAATCAAAAATTTACTGTAACTATTGATCATTTTCCTCCACCCCGCTTTTACATTCTTCAGAATAACCATATTGTCTTTCCCAAACAACACGCCCTTTTCTTCGACTGTATAATACATCGCTTCTCCTCTTGCTCTCAACCAGGCGAACTCGTATTTACGCGATGCGTAAACTATTGTCCCCCTATGTCGCGATCCTACATGCGATAAATGCCACTACAAACACCCCACCCCTCCCCAAAACCCATCAACCCCCCATCTCAATCCCCACCCCTGCAAAACCCCACCCTCCCAACACCCCCGCAAACACCCCCTCAACAACACACCTTGGCAACCCCACCCCCCTCCCCAACACCCACAACTCTCACACCCCACAACTCCCGCAACACCCTCACCACCCCCTCCCCACACCTGCAACACACCCCCACCCAACCCCCTCCCCACACCCCGCAATACCTACCCACCCCCCCCCTCCCCAACACCCCACCCCCTCCCTATTGCATAGTAGTCCATTACGCAGAATTTTTTCCTATCCGATGTACTGTTTCAGAGATACAGCAATTAACGCATATTTCATTAGCTCATTTGCATGCCCTAAGCCGCTGGTCCTCATATATGCCCATAATTTCAATTGTCAATAAAGGATGTGGCCCATGATACGCCTTTCATGCAGTGCAGGAGTTTTGAGTATCCAATGTACAGTGTCAAAATTAGTCATTATCTGATTTTTGCATATTAATTAAGCTCCATTTACATACTCAATTTGTCCGAAATAACGCCCAACTGTATCAGTCGAAAACTCCTTCATGAGCCGGCTTCCTTCCACCAAGTTTACACTCATTATATGCCTTACGGAACTCCAGAAAACCGTCAACATCCTTGCGGACATTTTCATACATTATGCAATTAATACTTAAGTAGCATATTTTTACGAACGCCCCAAAATATCAATCAGGTCAAGAACCCACCCACCCGCTTCTTTCCACCAATTACTCATTGTCGCCCTAAGGAACTCCAGATAAGTCATATACAACATGGTACATTTTTATCACCGACGAACGGACGAACGGACGAACGGACGGACGAACGCTGCTCATTTAATCCCCGTTCCGAACTCGTTCGTCGGGGACCATTATCACCTATTTGGTATCCAAGCCTTGGACACCAATAAGAATATCTAAACGTTTTCGAGTGTGGTGTCCTAGCGCAATGGAAATGTCCTTAATAATTTGCAATGAACAATGTATATACGTAACTTATTACCAACTACTGGTTACACTAAAGGAACATATTGCGATATTCCCCGATGGATCTGAGAACATGTATGTGACTACATGGTACCAATAGGAAAAGATGAATCTGGAGCATTGTTTCTTGTAACGTCGGAAGGTATTAGAATCATCCGTAGCGCTTGGTTCTTCCTTTTGCTATGGCATCGGGTTGTCGCTGGTGGCAAACGGAAATTGGTTATATCGTCCAGGACATTTAATGATATCAGTTTGGCGTAGTGGTCTATATACCTAAATAAGCGAAAACAATCATGTAATTGTTCATGTTATTTCAATGTTTTTCATTTTTGTATAATTTGGTTGGCGTTCCCTGAGGTGTTCTGATTAAACATTATTCATATATTTTTGTTTCAACAACTACTATCAGAATGGCCCCTAATTTGCTCTCAACACCTTTTCCTGAGCACTTTGTTTAATGATGCAATCTTTTTCCCTGCACTGTGCACAAGTTACCAATTGAAAATTTGTCATCAACACAATCCTGATCACCTACATCTATTGAGCACTTCGTTTGACTCACTTTTCATGTCCATTTTAAGAGACACTGGCACTTTGAAAACTAGTGCAACGTCAAAATTTTTTCACAACATTTATATTTTTGCAATTGTTTAAAAGCCTTTGTAACCATTAATTATCCCTCCTGACTGGATTAAGCCAATCAGCAACCTTAATGGTAACTGACGATTTTGTGTAATACAATATTCCGGAGGCCATTAATATTTTTTGCAGACGACGACATGGCGTATAACACAAGAAACACACGCCGGAGTTTGATTCCAACGGCATCCACACTGTTTGACCTGTCTGTGACCTTTGTGGTTTTAATATCAATGAGTACGAGCCTATGATATTGATGTAATAGACACATTTGTTATTTTAAAGTAACGGCAAACTTAAATGTTAGCCTACAAATTACGTTTGACCTCTTATTAATGCTCCTCTCGTATTTGGGTATGTTATTTTTATGTGTAAAATATATCTATATTCTTCCAATGGCCTAGACTAATATTTGCGAGCAAATTCAAGAAATTTCATATTTTGTGAAAATGTGCCAGTGCCGCTTTAAAGGGACATATCACCCTAATTTTTATTTTACATATGTGATAAATTATGTTGAAACGATTCTCAACATTGATGATATTAGTATAAATTAATTAGCTAATTAGAAAACAAAAATTAAATCGGGAACTGAAGGGCGCATCCATGTTACCAATAATCTCACGGCCATAGTGACGTTTCGGCCATCTCGCGGCCATTGCTACGTAATGTCTTTAGTTTGTCTCATGATGATTGTCAAAACAAAATAATTTACTTTTGAGTATCTAACATGTCTAATAGGTTTGTATGCCTTTGAATCGACGCACATCTGCAGTGATTATATTCCAATAAAGAAATAACTTCACAGATTAACCTCGATACAAATAACGAGTAGGCCTCCTTACTTCGGATGTTAAGATTTTACCACTGTAACCCAATGAAGAGTAGAGCCAATTGAAGTCCCACCTGTCCCACATCACCGTTCAGCTGTCCAGATAGCAAGATAGTGTCATTCCAAGGTATGCATTGAAGGTCTCAATTGATTTTACGCGGGGAATTTCAAGTGATATTGTATAGCATGTGGCATTGAGGGACGCTAATATGAATGGCTCTATTCGAGCATCACTTGTTGACATTTAGTCCGCTTTTTAAAAACTTAATATAGTGGCATTTTGTGAGACACACTATTAATCCGCTAACATTCTAACATTCCATCACACATCTGCCATATTTGTGACAATATGGCCGCTCCCCATCAACCCAGCGAGAACAATAAGCAAGCGTAGCATGATGATTCCTTTAAGCAAATCTGACAAAATCTGCTGCACATGCATCTGCTATGCTAAAAACACGATAGATGCGAAGTCGATTGAGAAGATGAAGCCTGTTTTTCCGTCCTAGAGTCTTGCGTAGCTAAGTCCTAATTTGGATTTTTATAGTAAACAGAGGGAACATTTTGCCACTAGAAACAACTGTATCAAGAAGAGATGACAAAGAAGAAACTCTTACTCATCTTTTTTCCAGTAAAATAATATTTTAAAGCAATAAAAAAAATTATATTATTTTTTACAACAAATTTTGCACATTTTTTACATAAGCATCATGTGTGTGTGTGTGTGGGGGGGGGGGGGGTGACATGATAATTATCTATCCCATGAAAAAAGTATATAATCCAACCACACTATAAAACATTTTGTGGTTACAAGTACTTTCTCCAAAAAGATTAAATTCAATTTACAAAATGCACAAACACGGGAACCGGCCTCTTCAAAACGTTCGTGGCCCTTATACACTGCGACAAGTGCCGAAGTGTCAAGTGTGAATTGGATTGAATGCCTCATGAAACACCAAGTTTTAAAATATTGAACTTTCATTTCCTGCTCTAAAAACTAAAAACTGTTAAATTCCCGCTAAGACCATATTGCATGATCTAGCAGAATCTATACAAAGCGAAAAATCAATTCCATACACGCGAGGATCAAGTAAAGTGATACAAACCGAGAAAGTAAATTCACGCCTAGAAAGCGAGGGGACCGGGTTGAGACCGTGTATTTTTCTCATTATTTAGTCTGTGCTCGCAGTTCTCCGAGCTTCATTAATATTTACCAATTACTTTCTCGGGTGGTATCATTTAATTGATCCTCGTGTGTATGGAAATGAGTTTCGCATTGTCATAGATCTGCTAGAATCATGCATATAAGGCCCTCCCATTCTAAAATATAAAACTATAATTACGGGCCGCTTGAAACTATGAAATAAGGACTGAAATACATTTAAGTGCTCGTTCAATGATCCACCTTAAAACACAGTCCTCTGTGGCCTCGTGGTATTTCTCACGCCTCAGAAAGCGAGAGGGACCGGTTCGGGACCGTGTATTTTTCGTCTTATTTAGTTCTGTCTCGCCAGTTTCTCCGAGCTTCTATATAATATTTTAAAATATTAAAACACCGAGTACATATCTTGTCTTGGACCAATGTACTTGTTACTGAGCAACCCTTTTTTGAGCTGATGTAATCACACAAATAACCACTTCATGAAAATAAACTTACTGATTCACAGTTTACTCCGGTATAGCCAGGATAACAGTTGCAAAAGTAAAATTGTTTCCATCAATACAATCACCGAAGATACCCAGGTCCACTACTACACTCGTCAACAGCTAAAACAAATAAAAATCAACTACAAGTGGTAGCTTTCGTTGATCATGATGAAAAAACGACAAGAGGAAAATAT
>JAMKCH010007187.1:0-31390 GCA_023653785.1 Ophioderma brevispina
AATTGGTCCTTCTAGAGCAGATATAAACATCAAAATGATTTGCAATGTGTATGCTGTGGAAGCAAGGTCGCGGAAACATCATACTACTTTTTGGGCGATTTTGACGCATTTCGAAAACAATGATTTGCCCCTAATTTCCAGACGATAAACCGGAACTCATTTATATTGTACATGTGGCCTTGTCTTATGCCCCCTCAAAAAGTGGTATGAGTTTCATTTGAAAATTCCCTCGGGAAAGTGGTTTCCTTAGGGGGGGGGGTTTCCATGGAACCCCCCCCCCCTTAGGCCCCAACGGGGGGGAAAATTTTTTTTTTTTTTTTTTTTATTAAACTTTCCTATTACTACGTTGTGGTGTAACTGATTAACTAAAACGTGTGTTTAAAACGTGTAACGAATCTATAAACAGTTTGATTTACAGTGTTAGTTTCCCACTGTTTATATCTGAATACGTGCACTGAGTATGATTCCACTTCGTGATTTTAACATCGTTTTACTCTTACAATTAAAAGAGACCTTCAAGATGTAAGTAAAATGTCTATAAACGTTAACAATAAACTCAAGATCAAACTCAAAAGGTGAATTGTTGGTTGAGCAGTCCTTAGGCCTAATTAAATATGGAAATGTAAATAAAGTATGGAAATATTCATCAAGGAGAGTGGAGGAGCATGGACTTTTATATGGTAAAATCACCTAATATCAAGGAAATGTGATTTTTTTAAACGGAAGCGAAGGGAAAACGCGATAATTTTGGCCGAAAAAATGAAATCCTCCATTGCCCCTCCCCCGCATATATATTGACCGCTCCCTAAATACTTAGATTAAACTTTCCTATTACTACGTTGTGGTGTAACTGATTAACTAAAACGTGTGTTTAAAACGTGTAACGAATCTATAAACAGTTTGATTTACAGTGTTAGTTTCCCACTGTTAATATCTGAATACTTGCACTGAGTATGATTCCACTTCGTGATTTTAACATCGTTTTACTCTTACAATTAAAAAAGACCTTCAAGATGTAAGTAAAATGTCTATAAACGTTAACAATAAACTCAAGATCAAACTCAAAAGGTGAATTGTTGGTTGAGCAGTCCTTAGGCCTAATTAAAAAAATCAAATAAACAAACATAAAACATATACACAACCCAAAACAAATATAAAGATAACAAAAAGATTGAATATGAAATAAAATATTCACTTAGTATTAGATGTTAACGTAATAACGTATTTACGCAAATATAAATACGCAAAGTGAAATGAACAATTTAAACATGCGCGAGATTAAAGTAATAAACGACAACAAAATAAATACAAAAATAAAAGCCAGAAATAAACTAACAACAATCAAAACAAAATAAAAAAATATCTCACTCTGGCTCATACGCCCAAATGTCAATTTAAATGCATTTGACACACGCCCTTTTTATGTTTAAATTTGACGAAGATTATGTATAGGTCTAATGGTGATTTTCTTGTGAGTGTAATTAATAGTTAACCAATTAATAATTATGTCATTACTTTCGTAATACTTTTAATCTTCTTGATTTTCCTCTTAAAACACCTATAACGTCACGGCATTGTTTTGTTGTTCCATTGTTTTGTACGAATGTAGAGTTAGAACAATAACTTTAATAAAAACTCCATTCGTACATTAACGGAGTGTTATTGTTCTAACTCTGCATTCGTACAAAATAATGGAGCGACAAAACAATGCCGTGACGTCATAGGTGTGCGTTAAAACACATAAAAACCCTGGCTTTTACCCTCATTTTAGTCTTCAAAGTGCTAGTACTTAGGTATTTTTATTATGATCATGAGATGTCTTGTGGTCAAGAAGTTGTTTTAAAGCAATATTAGCACATTTTTTGAAGAGCGCCCCCAATTTTAAAAATTTGATATTGTTGCACAGTTACGTTGGTAATTGTCTAGGAAACTATACCTGCGAACGAGAATGCTAAAAAATGCGTATTTATCACAAAATAATCGATTTTGTAATTAGAATTGGGATCCCAGATTGGACTTAACGGCAGAGCTGGAAATGCTACGTTTATGTCCGTCCATGATGAAATAGTGCCACCTCTAGAAAATAACCTCTAACTTGACTTGCCTGAACTATTTTTAACTAATGGATGAGCGTAGACACTTACATGGCGCTATTTCCCGGCTATTTCACATTGGAAGACCGTTTCCAGCAGCCCGTGAATTATTATCGGGGATCCCCGATAATAATTATTCTAGTACAAAAGTCCTTCGTTTGTGACACATAGACATTTTCGAGCTTAACCATTCACAGGTATAGTTTACTAGCCAGTTACCAATGCAACCGTGTAAAAATCTCCAAATTTTTGAAAAATTGGGGGCGCTCTTCAAAAAAATGTGCTAATATTGCTTTAACTGGATGTCACACATGGATTTATAAATTAACGCGCCTTTATTGTTATTTTTTTTTTGAAGAAAGAATGTCCTTGGAGGTGCGTCATTCATATCTGCATGGTAAACGCAAAAGTCGATTAAAGTTAAACTCATGGCCAATGAAACCTCTGCAGGAAATTCGTGCCCAATGACGCTTTTTTTGCTTGCTTTCACTCAAAACCAATCATTTTAAAAGATATTTACCATTATTGTAGCTAAACAGTATTTTGGTTGATATTTTGGCAAATTGTCTCAAATGAGACATTTTTTGAAAGTTTGGCCATACAGTGGTCTTTTAGGCCATTTTAGGTCATTTGTCGAAAAAGACCTATAGTTGTCCAGCTATGCGTTTCGTTATGCTTTGACGGCATAATTTTTGACATATGTAGCTGATACACTGTTGCTCATAAAAGCTCATAAAGTTGGAATAGTTTTTTTCAGACGCAATCTTAAAACGTATTAATTTTCTAGTTGTACGCCTCGGTAATCATATTAGAGTATAGGTGAATGATTACATAATGAGTCCCCACTACCCCGCAGGTGAAGTGAATCCATGCATAATTTAGAGCTATTTTGAATTATGTAACAAAACCTTTTTTTTAGCTATAAATAGCCAGACGTCTGTTGTTTGTTCCTTTTCCCTGCTCCATGGCTGTGTGAATGGAGCCCACGTTTTTCAAAGTTGGTTGCTACCGTTACAACAAACACTGATACAGAGGTTGCCTAGGCTATGCCTCGTCCAACGGCATTGCCAATACGCCGAAGAGTGCTTGCATTCCGACCGAAAGGGTACCAAAGCTTACAAACAAGCCAAAGTCGCTGATTTCCTCGGGATATCACAGAGTACGGTCTGTCAAATGCTATGCATCATCGAGAGGTGGGTAATTTGAGGTTACGGAAATCTCCAGGACGACCACGATTGACTACCAGATGAGATGATCGCCGACTGCTTAATCTGTGCCGTAGAGCCCGGAAAATGCCAATGAGCGTCTTTGTCGTTTGTGGAGAATGCACTATGGAATCAACGAACGTTTCCCGCCACACTGTAAATCGGAGATTGCTTCAACATGGTTACCGAGCAAGACGAATGACCAAATGTCCACGCCTAACCGTTCACCACAGAGTTGCTAATTGACTTCGCTGGGGAGCACAGAAGATTACAGCTCGAACACTGGCAACATGTGGTCTTTATGGACGAGAGCCGTTACATCCTTGACCATCAAGATGAAGATAAAGGGTTCGTTGATTACGTGGTGAGAACCTCCGAGTTGACTGTGTTCAGGAATCGACTCAAGGTGGTGGCGGCTCAGTGATGGTATGGGCCGGTGTGAAAGTAATCATAGTCCGGCAGGTATCATAGTCCGGGCTCCATAGACGACAACAGAATAAAGCGTGAAACTAATGTTGCGTGAAGAGTCAACTGAATCGATTGCTCTATTATTCACCATTGTTCCCGGAATGTGAGCCCGGAGGACTATATCTCCTGCCACACCGGTATTCATTATGGAGGAAAAACGTCACTGGTGGGTGCCAGATGGAAACATGAACGCCGTGGTGTACCTGGACATTCTGGAAAATCACTGCTTGCCATTTGCAAGAAGAATTTATGCAAACAATTTTCGGCTGCAAGACGCCAAGCCGCACAGGGCCGCTGTAGTGAGACAATTTCTTGAGGCAGAGGGGGTGGAGCAGATACCATGGCCTGCTTGCTCCACAGATATGAACCCTATCGAGCATGCCTGAGACGCCTTAGGCCGAGCCATCAGTAACAGGGACAATCTTCCTCAAACTCTACAGGAGCTAGCTCGGGCCCTGACCGATGAGTGGGACCGCTGCCCATTGACATCATAATCAACCTTTTGGACAGTATGCCGCGACATCTTGACGCACTGGTTTATGCCAGGGGTGGCTATACTCGATATTAGTGACTGATTGACGTTTAAAACAATACTTTTGAACATTTTAATGCATGAAATCACCCAAAAAATGTGTAATCTAATCTGTAAAACTGACTAATGTGAAAAAATTGTAACAAAATCCTTAAATCTGCTGTTCAAATACCCCTTTTCCTTCAGGCTAAGGACACAGATCGTAAAAGGGTTAATTGTGGACTAAGTTTATGGTGATATGTTCGGAAGAGACTGATCAATCAAGTAGTGTGGCTGTATATTTTATTCCAACTTTATGAGCAACAGTGTATTTGGCCTGAAGGTAAGGAAGGACAGTCTGTCGTTTGTTAGCAGGGTTTCAGAGTGACCCAAAATGTCAAAGGTCACCTAGAGGTCAATTTGCGTAGAAATGCACTATCTGTCTGTCTGTCCGACTATGCATTTCGTTATGCTTTGACATATGGAGCTGATATTTGGCCTGAAGGTAAGGAAGGACAGACTGACGTTGTTAGCAGGTTTCAGAGTGACACCCCTAGACTAGAAGGTATAATATCGATTTACTCAAACAACATCTAGACAATATGGCTACGCCGACGATCTTGCTCTGCTTCTCTCGGACAGAAGCTGGACTGGAGTAGAAAGTACACTTACTTCAGATATGGCCCTACTTGCAGCATATCTGAAGAATTGGAGACTCAAGCTGAGCGAAGCCAAAACCATCGCTACTCTGCTTCTATCTTAACACCAAAGAGGCTCATCGCCAGCTTCAATCAACCTCAATGAAGCGCCTCTGCCATACAATCCTACATCAACCTATCTGGGAGTGGAACCTGATCGCAGCCTTCTATGCGGCAGCATCTCGAGTCAGTATGTGCAAAGGTATCTTTAAAAAACCTCCTGTTCCTGCGAACCTCCTTTCCGCCTTGTGTATTTCCTGGGGTGTAGCAGGTATCCACCCTACGCACCCCCACCCGGGCTCTGGTCCTACCGCTAATGCTAGTATGGCCGCCCCAACATGGTGCAACAGCTCGCACACAAAGAAGACTGGACACGGTCATTCAACGATAACCAGGAGAACCATTACTGGCTGCTCCTCGTCCCAGCCCACCCCATTCTGAGTTTCTACCAGTGCTTTCAAGCATTCCCAACTGCAGTGCTTCGGAGAGAATATCCCATAAGCTCTGTTGGACAATACCCTGTTTGCATAACACTGTCAAAGAATCACACCCAGCTCGGCAGACAGCGACTGCCCTCTCGTCGACCCTTCTGTCGACACGCTGAACTCTCCAGCTCTTCATTCGACATCTTACAGACATGAACACTGCCTGGCTAGATACTCTAAGGCCAGACCAATTCGCTATCACACCTATGACACAACTCCCACTGTTAGCAATCTTCCAAGTAAGGAATGTGTCACCTTGAACAGGATTCGTACAGGTGTCTGTCGTTTCAACAGCAATATGCACTGATGGGGGCTGCGACCATCTCCAACCTGCCAATGTGGCTCTCCATCACAGATGGCGGATCATATTCTCAATGAGTGCCCTACCTTTCACCCACCGCTGGATATAGACTTTCAATCCCCAACCAGTCAGCAGTGAGCTGGCTCCACCAACTTCAACACATTTAGCTGATGCCTCATACGCAAGAAGAAGAGTGACCCAAAATGTCATCTAGTGGTCATTTTGCGTAGAAATGCCCTATGACCACCAAATTTGGGCAGAACGACCACTGACCTGAGCACAGAACAAATCTTAGGTCAAAGGTCACATAAATAGGTCAAAGGTCATACACGGGGGAAATGCGCTAGTTAATTATATGATTGGCGTCAATTTCACGTCCTATCTCTGACGCACCCAATTAAGGCCAACTGATGGTCAGACACAATCATCCCCCGCCAAAGAGCTATGGTCAGACGACAAGAACTGAGTCCTCATCTACAGTTCAGCCACAAACCACAGGTATGGAGGTGTCGGACTTGTAGTCTCCAAACGCAACTACGGGTGCCTAAAAAGCGTCCACTCTGCCAGCCAGAGGGTCAACTGCCACTTTCCATGATACCCCAACTAACCGCCAATGTCATCTATGCAACTGAGTCCAGTAGCAGACAAGGGTTGCTTCTATAACTCCCTCAAAGACCACTTTGAGAAAATGAAAAACATCACAAACATCTCGTCCGTGACAACTTCAACGGAAGAATAGGCCAGGACAGTCACATATCACACACAATGGTGATTGGACCTCAATGCTTCTACAATGAAACTAATGGGGAACGCCTAGTGAATATATACGACATATTAAGCTTCGCTCAGCACAATCCAGCGCTGATTCCCGCAACATAGAAACCACCTCTGGAGGATTCACACATCAGCTAGACCATATTCTCATCAACATCAAGTGGATGAATTCCTTGTGGAACTGTAGAACCTATAATCTGTGGAACTGGATTCAGACCATATATCCTCGGTATATTGCTCACCACATGTCTGCGTACCTCCTAAGGTAAACAAAGTTTGATTGGAAGAAGCTGCAAGATGCTGATGCCAAATATGAATTCCAGATTGAGCTGTCAAACCGGTTCAAGGAACTTCAGTGAGACAATATTTCAACACCAATCACAGAGAGGTATGGCCAGCTTGGAAAGACTGCCATTGAAGTAGCTAAGAAGGTGGTCTGAAAATGCAAACCTCGTGGATTACTTGATGGGTGTCAGGTAAGACACTGCGTGAAGAAAGAGACAAAGCAAAGAAGAGGTGCTTACTTGTGAAAACCCGTAAGTCAAGAGAGACCTGGAGAAATCTCAATCATATAGATATGATGGGCTGGCTTCTATTCAACAACAGATGGAATACATCCAGGAAGCTGATCAGAAAGGTTGCTATAACACCGCCTGGAAAATCATCACACATCCGCTGCCAAATAACAGATCAAATCCAAAGTTAAGATGCGTGATTGGGTCAACTTAGTGACAACCGAGCTTCTTGCTGGATGGAAAGTACTTTGCTGATCCACTAAACAACGACAGTGGGCTATCCTTTTCTTCCTCCAACCATCTGATCAACCCTAACCACTCTGTATGGATCCGCCACCCTTGAGGAATACAGAAGCAATCCGTGGCATGAGAAATAACAAAGCTGCAGAGTTGATCTACAACACACAGAAGCCCTAGCCCCCAAGGGGTGGAGAATTTATAGCAAACATTGTACTGCATTTGATGTTGAAGTCTTCACCCGACATATTGCTCCTAACAGTGGAAGTACCAATGTTATTCCCCTTCTATTGCCGCAAAGGTGTACAACAAGATACTGTTTGATGAGACTCAGAAACTATGTGGAATCCAATATAAGGGAAAAACCAAGATCACAATCCTGTGAAGAATCAATCGAAGCCTTTAGCACTACCAAACTTCACATCACGGACGGCATCACCATCACTTTCGCTACTTCAAGAAGGCATTCGATTCCATCAATAGAAATGTCATTTCCATCATAGAAATGTCATTTCTCAATTCACTATTATATTCCGAAATCATAGTTGAACCATCAGAGCCAACTCTCAAGAGCGCTGTCATGGTTGGATGGTAACCTCTCCGACTCATTCTCCAGTGTTACTACTACTCCTCGCGCGTACTGCATGATCGTTCTCGAAAGCCATTTCTCTTTATTTCTCTGGTCTTTATTTTACGCTGAGAGAAGAGAGGCAACCGAGAACAACGGTCATGATATAACTACCTAACCCATGTCCGTCAGAAGAACCCGGGCGCAAAATTTAAATGGATTTGGATTTTGCTGAAGAGTCATGGCATTGCTTGAGTCCTCTATCCCAAATGCATGGGCAGGTACAACTTGACAGAACAGCTGCTGCTACATGACAACTTGGCCTGCATCATTATCCAAAACGGAGTACATTCATCAATTGCAATCCAAGCCATGCTTGGCTGGGTATGGACAGCGCAATAAACAGTGTATCCCCACTTTAAATACGCTTAGATCTATGGTGCCTCTAGCTTACACGACCTTCCCTAGGCGAAAGAGCATTGGGTGAGAAGTAGATGACGCGTCCTGTGGTCTCCCCTGTCATGTAATCTGCTCGCCATGAAGTGCGATATATTTACAATCACCAAACACTGTTTTTCCATAACACGCATTTCTCAGTCATTCCTATAAAATCATGATTAGAGGCCAGCGCAAGGCATTTCTAAGGTCTGCCTTGACTATAACTTCATTGAATGTGGAGGGTTTTCTAATACAAAAAGTAACATCATTGCTGACACGTGTAACAATCTCCAATGCGATGCCCTATGTCTGTGAGAAACCCACAGAGGAACTGAGGCCCGCCACCGCCCAACCATATACCAGGAATGGTCCTTGCCATCGAGAGACCACATCGACAGTATGGAAGCGTTATATAATGTGTATAATGGGAAAACAGATACCGTTGTAGAAACAGCCTCAATGTCTGCTGACAACAACATCGAAGTCTTCACCATTGAGCTCAGCTCAGTCATAGTTACAAAACCTCCATCAGTAGATTTCAAGCACTCTCAATTCAAACTCGGGAATTCCACCAAACCTCATTTTTTCATTGGCGATTTCAACAGACATAGTACCCAATGGGGCTACAGTGAAACCAATAAAGACGGACAAGCTCTCGAAGAATGGTTGGACAGTCAACATCTACGTCTCCATCACGACCCTAAGCTACCGCCATCGTTTTATAGTGCCCGTTGGAAGAGAGCTTACAACCATGATCTAGACATCTCTAACCTGTGTAACAAGATTGTTCTGGATCCTGTTCCACTAACTCAACATCGACCAATCGGTATGCAAGTCAACGCTGCAGTAAAACCAAACAAAGTATCTTTTAAGCGGCGCCTTAACTATAGGAAAGCAGACTGGCAAGGATTCATTGATGACCTGGATCAGAACGTGGAGAGGGTTGCTCCAAAACCCCATAACTATGGCAAAATTTGCACAACTCGTGAACAAGATTGCCCCGAGATTCATACCCAGAGACTGTAGGACGGAATATATACCAGGCCTTTCCAAGGAATGTGCTAAGGAACATCAAGAGTACACCACCATGTTTGAAGCTGATCCTTTCTCATCTAAAACGACTGCTAAATGTGAGGAAGTGTCAGAGGGAAAGATCAAAACCTGGCATAGCTTAATATTATAATTGAATCCACCGATATGAATCATAACAGCAAGAAAGCATGGTCTACCATCCGAAAGCTTCGTGGGGATCCAACAGAACCTCCACATGTTACACCCAACCAAGTTGCCCACCAACTGCTTTTAAATGGCAAGCGCAGAACGAAGCCCAAGAATATTAAACTAGACCGTAAGAGGTATAATGGTGACCCTAATTTCACTCGCTCCTTCAACATGGACGAACTAGAAACCGGTATTGCTAAACTTAAACCAGTAGCAATGAAAGGAGTGGTTTCTTGAGCTCTACAATTTCTGCCTTATTTCCCACAGGTTCCCGAAGATCCGGAGTAAAGCACATGTTATGGCACTGCTAAAGCGTGGGAAATATCCATCTAATACCAAGATAGACCAATATCACTTCTCAGCCATACCTACAAGCTCTTTGAACGTCTGCTGCCCAACCGTGTTGCACCTGTGATGGACGAACACCCCATACCAGAACAAGCAGGTTTCCGGCCAGGCAAATCAACAACAAGCCAATTGACTCAACCTAAATCAACACATCGAGGATGGTTTCGATAAGGGTTTGGTAAACGGAGTCGTGTTCGTTGATCTATCAGCAGCTTATAACACTGTTAATCACAGATGCTTACTCCATAAGACTTTGGAACTCACCAAGGACATCCGCTTGACTGAGCTCATCAAAGGATTGCTTGCAAACGGGATGTTCTTTGTTCAGCTAGGAGTGAAGAAGAGCCGATGGCGTAGGCTCAATAATGGATAACCCCAAGGGAGCATACTCGCACCTCTTGTGTTCAACATCTATACCAACGACCAACCTAGGATTGTAGGAACATGATGTTTTATCTGTTGATAGACGATCTTGGAATTAGCGCACAAGATGCAGACTTCACAGTTGTCGAAGAGAGACTCTCCAAAGCTTTGGATGAATCCACTCCTTATTATGAGGAAAACCACCTACTTGCAAATCCATCCAAGACACAGGGGTGTGCTTTCCATCTCTGCAACCGTGACGCCAAACGTCAGCTTAAAGTAACCTGATCTGGAAAAGCCCTAGAGCACTGCGATAATCCTTGCTACCTAGGAGTTACCTTGGATCGCACTCTCTCTTATAAGATCCACATCAAGAAAACGAAGAGTATAGTATCACGCAATATCATCTTGAATAAACTCACTGGCACAAGATGGGGTGCTCGCCCATACCCTAAGATCGACGGCACTTGCACTGTGCTACTCATGTGAAGAGTATGCTTGCCTGCCTTGTATGGGGAAGATCAACCCACGCCAAGAAGCTTGATCCAGCGTTAAATGCCTCCTGCCGGCTTATCACATCGTGGCTTATACATCCTAGCAGATATTGCTCCACCAGACATCTGTCGTAGTGTAGCGGGAATGGAAGAACGTAGCTGCCAAGTATCTATTGTGGAGCACCCTTTGCCCGGACTGAGCCTGCTTCTAACCGCCTTAAAGAGGCCATTTGGGAAAAGAAGTCTGAGATGTTTGAGTGAGTGTATTGTTTGGCCCCCCAATCTAAAACACGGATTCCTGTATGTGTTTTTAGTGTTCAAGGTGTAGTATTAATAAATAAATAATAAAACACTTGTAGAGCGCATACAGCATCGACAAATACGATGTACTTTAACAATTACCTTAAATACTATAAACTTAAAATACAGGACAGGCCTTGAAAATACCTCTTTCACAAAACACAATATTATTTATAAATGAAATTATTAAATAGAACGATTTTATGATAAAAGACTCAGGTAAACACTTCAGTATTAGAAGTAAACAATTTGGAAGAATGTCCATTTGCACGAAAAGCAGTAAACAGTAACTGTAACGCTCAAAGCAGACCATTCCCGAAAGTCGTCTGGGGTAGGTTTCGCATGCTATATAGTTTTCGACAGGTCTCGCCTGCGATTCGACATGGTCAGAAACTTGCAAGCTCAAAACACCAAACGACTCTTAATTCGCGAATAGTCTTTTTGGAGACCTTTATGATACTTTTTTGGGGGAAAGTTTTGTTTGTTTGCTGAAAGTCACCTCAAAAAGCCTAATTTGGGAAGCCATCTCAAAAACTAAGTCTGGCATATTAAGACTCTACTATACTCTGAGGGGGAAAATGCCAACTTAGGAACCTCTTGTTTGTCCCGTAATGTCGCACCCTTAGGTTATTTTAGAAATTTCCCAATTTAAATAGGCCTAGAAACCTTATGTGCGCTCGCGTATTTTGAAAAACAGTATTAACCTTTTTGGTTCTTTGCAGGGATTTAAAGAATTCTTGATTAATTCAATAAGTTTTAGTTCTACAAAGACTTGGTTACAGAGCACGATGAAGATTCGTTATGCTGCTTTATAGAACTAAAAAGGGGTTCTTTAGCCAAGAGACCCTTAAAGTTTTAAGGACCCTTAAACCCTTAAGCAATGTTAATAAATCACGATTTGAGGGTTCCTTGTAGAACAGAAAGATATGCTTTTCAGCCAAGAAAAAAATATTTTAGAACCAAAAAGGGTTAACACTGCCAGTGCATTTCACTTAGCTTAACTTTTGACACATAGTCAAGGAACATTCCTAGGCCCATTAAAATGTTTAAGGTTCTTTATAGAACCTAGAGGGTTCTTTATAGAACTTATAGGGTGATTTATGCAGAACTGTTTAAATTGAACCATTTTCCCTAAGAGTGTAGGCTTGCTCGGGCTAATTTAACTGGAAGCGAATATGGTCATGAAATTTCTAATTTTGAAATATTTTAAAACAATTTCCAAACCTGAACTACTATCGCCTGCAGGCTCACCATGAGATTCCGTTCGTTCGTGTAAGTCCCAGATCACAGTGGAAGATCCGTCTTTAACCTTCTGATAGTTTCATTGTCTAGGTTGATCAGGCCTGGGATTCCTCTTGGGGACTTGCCGGACCTCACAGTCGTTTATGATGTGGCAAATGGTTTTGGTGGCTCTCCCAATCGCAGTTTGGTTGGTGAAAGTTCCACACCGATCTTGTGAAGGAAGTTTGAGTCTGTTGAGGTTGGACCCATATGCTTTTTTCCTATCAAGGTCACAACAGCCCTTTGGGCTTGCAAAGATGACTGTCCACAAACTGCTTAAGTTCAAAGTAGAGGATGAACCATTGCTCCAGGACCATCTGTCATTGGCACCAAGATGATCGATGAGGGGATAATTTCGACTGCAGTGTCATGGGATTGGGTATTTGATTGCCTCAAAGTGTTTTTTTTCCTAAAGGTTTGCAGGAGCTATGCCAGACCGATTGAAAGATACTCTAACAAGGCAATCGTCAAAAATGCAAACAACTAAACAATCTCATTGCATCATTCAATTTCAGACGACATCAAATCTTGTGTGAGTGTACACTGTGAACTCCATAGTCGTGCAGCGTATTCAGCATTTAAGTATGCCCAACAATTGATGTATGTAAAGTGTCGAAGAGGCCACCGCCAATTGTGATTGGCTGATTGCAGTGGACAGGCTCCTGCTAATGTATCTGGGTGACGGCTTGTGAAATAGTCCACTGTTAACTAGCCAGCCATGTTGTGATCTACAGTTTCTCTACAGTCAACGTAAAATGTGGTTGATTGTTGATGACATAAATCCTCCCCTAACCATAGTGGCGCACCCCATCCAGTTTCCTGCGAGCCTTCTGGGGAGACTGACACGAGACTGCGTCTTGCAGCGACCTGCCTTGGTGTGTTGATTGAAAGTAGAAACTTGTTACGTTGTGACGCCAATGTACTTTGGTCAATGTTGGTGTGGGGGGGTCGGTGGTGGACAATTTATGTCCCTTTAGAGTAAGTTAAGTTCCTCTTTTTTTTGTTCATCGATTTGCAAGGTGAAAAACGAACTGATTCATCGGCAGCTATTCCAGTGCCGTATCGTCTGCGTAAGAGTAACTGCGAACAATCTCCCTTTGTGGCATAAAAAAGTAAATTTCGTGCCGAGCACGCTCGTGCGCGAGTGCACATCTCTCTTTCCTTATCGTTTGGGCCAGACTCCCTCCGTATATTTTTGCTGTGGGGGGTTCGCCACTCCTCCCGACAGTGAGTCTGTTACTTTCTCATCATTGAATAAGCTGGTAACCCATTTATACACCTGGATGGAGATGGTAATTCAGGTAAAGCGCCCTTACTCAGGACACAACACGTTGGCTGCGTTCACAAAACGTTTTAATAGGTCCGCTACGTCTTCGTCTTTAATAAACGTTTACCAAACGTTTTTATTAGGTCCGCTACGTCTTCGTCTTTAATAAACGCTCACAAAACGTTTTTATTAGGTCCGCTACGTCTTCGTCTTTAATAAAGGTTTAAAAACGTTTACAGAACGTCGAAGTTTTGACTAAACATTTGCCGCAAATTAAGCACAGTTCTATGACGTCCAAAAAACGTTTACAAAACGTTTTTTACCAAGACGTATATCCCAGCAAACACAAAACGTTTTTAAAACGTTTTGGTTAGGTTCTAGATTCGTCTATTACGTCGTCTTATAAGACCTTGAAGAACGTTTTAAAAACGTTTTGGCAAGGTTCTCATTCATCTATTTCATCTTCGTCTATAAGACCTGATAAATACGTTTTTAAAACGTTTTGGCTAGGTTCTGGATTGGTCCATTTCGATTTCGTCTAATAAGAGCTTGTAAACACGTTTATAAATCGTTTTTGCTAGGTTCTGATTTCGTCTATTACGTCTTCGTATTATAAGACCTTGTAAAAACGTTTTAAAAACGTTTTGGCAAGGTTTTCATTCGTCTATTACATCTTCGTCTATAAGACCTTTTAAAAACGTTTTTAAAACGTCCCATGTCACATTATACGGTTAGGGGTAACATATGTTTAGATATCTGGATGACTCTACCAAATGTAATAAAATGTCCTTATAACGTTTGCAAAATACTCAAAAAACCAACATATAGAAAAAACGAAATCGCAATAACGTTTCATTATAGTCTATTTTGTTTATTTTAAGCCATGGCATTATTTATCAACGTGCATTTAATTCTGTCAGCACAGATGGTGTCTAAATTTCAGTGGTAATGAAATGGGTTACTTAATAGGTCACTCACTTTTGAAAAAAAGATACAACCGCTTAGCTCTTCTGCTACACGTCCAGCCTATATAAATAGAAATTACCCTTCATATTAGAGGTCGTCAAGTGGTGTATGTGTTTTGTGGATAAGTGTTCGGTCTCCCACGCGAAGGGTCCCAGGTTCAATTCCCAATACAGGTAAGTGAGTAATTTGTGTCTGTCAAATGAACTTGTGTAATATGCTTGATGTAGATTTCCTTGCAATATACCGCTCCGATATAGTACCGATTACTTTTTTTTCTTTAATTATTAGCGTTTAATTAGCAAATTAATCAAATGTTTTGGACGTTCTCATAACGTTTTAGAAACGTTTTTAAAAAGGTTTTTTATGGTTTTATAACGTCTAAAAACGTCCAATAAAACGTTTTACGAAACGTCCAAAGAACCAACTTGGAACGTTTTTAGAACGTTCAGAAAACGTCCGATTGTTAGCTGGGGTGGGACTCGAACCCACGACCTTTGGAGTGCGGGGCGAATGCTCAATCCACTGGACCACACGTGCCCCTCAAGAGCATATCTGAGACCTAAATGTTGAAAATACTGGGTGCCAGGGCAGAACCTTGTGGGACACCGTTCCGAAGTTTGCGTTTTCTACTGCATTACCAATTTGATGTCTTCAGGACAAAAGATCTGTCTTGGATGAGCAGCATTATGAATTTGACAAGCTTGACATCAGGGAAGATTTTGAGAAGCTTGTGGTAAAGACTTCGGTGGCAGACCGTATCATACGCAGCAGTTAGATCTATGAAGACTGCTCCAAACTTCTGCCTCTTCTGGAAGGCTGTCTCGATGTCATTAACTGTCTTGCTATCTGATCAGTTGTTTGATTTACCTCTTCGAAATCCAGCTTGGGTGCGGGGTAGATTTACCTCGACCGTATCATTGATCCTACCGCGTATCAGTCTCTTAAGCAGCATATAGATGTGAGAGGATAGCAGCGAGATATGTCTGTACTCTTCGGCTCAATTGCTTGTTTCTTGGGCTTCAGGATTGCAAGGACCTTTGAAGTCTACCATCTTGAGGGAATACTTGACGATTCCAAGCAGAGTGAGGAGGAGAGAGTTGGAGCCATCGCACTGCTTCAGGTGCCATATCTTAGAATCTGTATGGATGTTTGTGTGGTCACACTGTTAAAATGTCATTAACAATAAACGTCGTTTTAACTGGTAGCTGGGACTTACTACGTTAAACACGACGTTTTTACGGTTATTGCACGTTTTCGAGGTCTCTTTTTACATGTTATTGATTTGCACGTTTTCGAGAGTTCCAGTTGACAGTTAAAACGACCGTTTTTTAAGACATATTTTAACAGTTGCAGGAGCGTTCCATTCTGAGAACTTTAATTGCTTCGGTGATCTCATCATAGTTGAATGATTGAGACATGGGATTCGACGGTGGAGAGGTTTGTAGAAGCTGTTTAATCTCTTCATTAACAGCATGAGCATGCCCCATGACGGTGTTAACCCTCGTCTAAACGGGGGGGGGGTGGTTACCACCCACCCCACAGTGAAATTCGCTCCGGTGCGCTAAATATGCTAAATATTTCGTTAAAAAGCTTCTAGATAACCGTTCTTTAATCCTTCCGGTTCATTTTTAGCAAAAAAAAATGTGAAGGTAGCCACCTTAACCGGGGTTAGTGTATGGCCGTCACAAAGTCGAAGGGTAGGGGGGTGAGTTGCCACCCAAGGATATTTTTATGGTGCATTTTGAAATATATGCCAACAGTATGGCTCTAAAAACTCTGTGTTTATGTAAAACTACCCCCCCCCCCCCAAATGCCATATTAGAGCTGAAAGACCGTATTGAATGCATGAAATTCCGATATTCCGGCGATTTTTAGCGCAAAATTGAATTTATCCGCCTTATTTTCGGTTCAAAAATGCCATTTGCGAACTCGCGGACTTGATGACTCATTGTGACGCCATACTAGGATGTTGGGGTACTATTTTGGTATCAATGGGAACAGAGGAGGACCATAGCTATCCATGGTATCTCAAAATCATAAGCATCGGGTGCGTTATAAAAATTCTCGAGGGGGGGGGGGGTGGTGGGGGTGGGGTGTTGCAGTGGTGAATGAGCGGCTCGGGTTGAGGGTTGGGGGAACGTGGAATTGGGGAGTATGAGGGGAGGGAGAGGTTGTAGAGGTTGTGAGGAACTGACGAAGGAGGGTGGACGTTGTGTGCTGAGGTGAGAGAAGGAGGGGTTAGGATGATGGGGTAGAAAGGGGTAGATAGATAGAGGAAGAAAGTACAAATTGTGGTGGGCGGTGGTAGGTACTAGTGAGGGGATGGGGGTGTGGAGGTTCTGGTGAAAGAGGAATTGTGTGAAAAGGTAGTGGATGCGAGAAGGAAGATGATAGGTGATGTCAAATCGTAATGGTTTGAGGAGGAGGTGGTGAGATCGTAGGCGGATGTCCGCAGTGTGGAAGGAGGTGTAAGAGAAGGAGCATTTTTATAATGAATGGAGAATAACAGATGAATGGGCAGATGAATGGATGTACAAAGTGTGGGGGAATTGTTCCTGTGTGTTGGAGATTTTAATGGGCGTGTGGGAAAAAGGATCGACGGTTCGAAGGTATGGTGTTCACGGAGGAGGAAAATGGGGTTGGGGAGAGGAATCTGGAGGAAGATGTTCTTGGAGTGTTGATGAAAACGAGTATTGATGTAGCGAATACGTACATACGTAGTTCTGGAGAGAGGGACAAAGTAAGTGACGTTTAGCTCAGGGGAAATGAGACAGAGATTGATTTGTGTTAGTGGGCAAGGGAAGAGGAAATTTTGAGAAAGTTACAAGGGATTCCAGGGGAATGCCACACAGGTTGTGGTTGCAGATGTGGATAAGGAGAAAGGGAAAATGGGTGGTGGGAAGGTTAGTCGTGCAGGAGAGGAAGAAAGTATGGAAGCTGAAAGAAGAAGCGACAAAAAGAATTTTGAGGCGAGAGTTTGGGAGCTTGTGGTGTGTCTGGTGGTCGGATTTGATGGGGTGCCTTTAAAAGAAGGGGTGTTTTGTTACAGGCATGTGGTGAAGTGTGTGGGAAAAAGAAGGTAGGCGAGGTACGGGGTGGTGGAATGCCAGAGGTGAAGGAGGGTAGCATAGTGAGAAAGAAGAGGCCATAAAATTATGAGGAATGAGGAAAAAAACGGTACGGATGAGAATAATTTATAAAGCCGAGGTTGCGGAAGAGGTTGAGGAATTGAGGAAGCGCGCAAAGAAAGTTGGTGGCGAGGGCCTCCATGAAGGAGGGGGCTGTGAGAAGGCTGAGTGAGTGAGAGAGAATCGAGAGAATCCAAACAAGGGATATAAGATTGTGACGGCAATGAAAAGGTCGGAAGAGATGTCGAAGGGGAAGATGTATGAGGAAGTGATGGAAAGTTGAATTTCAGTGAGAGAGACAGAGGTAGAGTATGGAAAAAAGGCCAGTATGGAGCGAATCATGAATGAGGAGAGGAGAATGAGTGGGATCAAACGGTGGAAGGTCCAGTTGAGGGGGTCAGCCAGGAGGAGGTGATGAAGGCAATCAGAGCAATGAAAAAAAGGGAAGGAGGGCTGGACCTCGGCGGGGAGGTGAGATGCTTATTGAGAGTGGGACATAGGGGGATTGGGTGTGATTGTTGAGTTGTGTCAGAGAGTGTTAGTAGATGGAGGAGGGATGCAGGCGCAGTGGGCACGTAGTGAGTGTGGTAGCTCCACTTTTAAAGGGAAATTAGGGGTGCCAATGGTTGTGGCGCATATAGGGGTGTTGACGTAATTGTTTGACGATGTAATGAACATTGTGAGAGGGTTTTTTAGCGATAGGATTGAGAAGATAGTGGAAGTGGATGAGATACAATTCGGGTTTATGCCAAGTGAACGATAGACGCAGTTATATTTTGAGGATGGGGTTGACCAAGAGGAATATCGAGCTAAAGGGAAGAAGTTGTATGTGTATTATAGACTTGGAGAAGGCATTTCATTTGTTAGAGTAACGAGGAAAGTGATTGAGTGGGCAATGAGGAAGGGAGGGATACCAGAAGTAAGGGTTAGAGCGGATGAGTTGTATGAAGGAGCAATGACAAGAGTTAGAGGGGATCTGATTTGTAATGTGGAGTTTGAGGTGAAGGTGGGTGTGCTTAAAACAAACCCCCCCCATGTTTCTTGTCATTCGCGTTGATTTTGCATTGTGATTGACAGATTACGGGCGGAGAGTGCAAAAGGGATTTGAGGAGTGAGATGTTGTATGTGTGAGATTGGTTAATGAGCGAGACATGAAGGGACATGAGAGGAGAGAACTTTTTGGAAATGGAAGAAGGCTTTTAGAGTAAGGGTAAACCTTGGGAAGAAGACAAACGAGTGTTGGTGAGCGGGTGGGTGGAGAAGGAGGTCGTAGTGAGCAAGGTAGACCCAGATGGTTGTTGTGTGGAAGAGGGGAAAAGCAAATCAGTGGGTTTGAGAAATGTGGGAAAAAGGATCCACGGGAGATAACAAAGATGAAGAGAGTGACCCCAAGGTTGGCAGGCTTTATGTGTGGGAAATGCGAGAAGGGAGAAGGGTGCTGGAGGGACGGGGTGGTGGATGGATTGGAAACAAGAAGAAAGGTGTGTGATGAAGTGGAATCGGTGTGAAGGAGTTCAAGTACCTGGGGGACAGGGTTAGTGGGGCGGTGGGTGCGAGGGGTGGCTGTGACAGCTATAGAGTGAGGTAGGGTGGGTTGAAGTTATGAAGTTTAGCGGAATGTGGGAGTTGTTGCAAGGGGAAAGATATCCTTTGAAGATGGGCGTGTGAGATCGTGAGTTGATATGGAAGTGAGACATGGTGTCTGAGCGAAATGGAGAGGGGGATTATGAGGAGGACAGAGAGAGCCAAGATGGGCGATTGTGTGGTTAGTTGTGAAGTTGATGAATGGCTGAAGACTGAGGATTTCACGCAGTGTTGGTTTGGAGAAGCGTTGGACCGTTGGCAAAGGCGAATAGTGGACGTTGGTTTGGGCACGTGCTGCGGAAGGATGACGGGCATGTTTTTAAGAAGGGCTTTTGAGTTTGAGGTGGGAGGTTTGAGGAGAGGACGTCCAAAGAGGACTTGGAAGAAGCAAGTGCATGGAGGGGGAGAGTAGGAGTGTTGGTTGAGGATGGAGGATGCACTTAATCGGGCGAAGTGGAAGGAGGGAGTGGGGCGTTTGCTGCGGGTGTGAGGTGAATCCGGCCACCCTCGTTTACGGAGACAAAACCGGATTTAAAACTTTGAATTTACTACTACTACTACTACTATACTCTATCTCTTTTAAAATCCTAAACAGCGGTGTTTCTGAATGTTGAGCATGCGAAATTCCTAAACTCTATAGCTATCAAAGCATCAAGCATGTTTATAAGCTTTTAAAGATTTTATAGGCCTAAAGGTGTTCACGAAACAGCTTCAACAAGTATAAAAACTAAACACTATTTCCACAGCGCGAAGATCTTTTCTCTCTGCACCTCTGCACTTAACAAAAATTAATAGTGTTTAGAAATTCTCGACAAAATTGAGTTCAGATGGCTTTACGGTTATAGTATTGTGTTTAAATCGCTTAAACTAGCATTTAAACATAATTTAAACTGTCTAAACGCGATCTAAACATGTTTTATCTTAAACATAATGGCCACCGGCACAAGTTTGCCCAGCATTCCTTTTATTTTCTTCTTTTATTTATTTATATTTACAGTGTAAATTTGCGAGTGTCTCACAAATACCTTACAAGGCTAACTAACAAATAAAAATCAGTCGTACCGATTCAAAATGGCGGTCAAAAAACAACAACGAATTTTATGTTGCGACGAACAGTTTCCCGCGCTCAAAAAAAAATGAAAAATCACTCTCCAGAAGGGTTATTTTTTCATCAAATTGGGGATAGGGGTACATAAATACATTTACATTGCTGCTGAAATTAAAAATTAGAAAGTTACTCTAGTAACAAAACAGATTTTGAATAGTACAACCAAAATTCTTATTTATGCTAATTAGCATAAAAACGCCAGCTCAATTTATTTTGCAAGCGCTGGAGCCTTTGAGATCAATTTCATTGGCGCCATATTCAATGTGGGACAAGACCAAATATCGTACAGCATGGTTGCAAGCATCAAAAGTAGTTTAACCATATAGTTCTTAAGTATTATCATTTGTATACAACCAAAAAGTTCATCTTTGTACATAATCTATGGTTATCACCGGGTTTATCATCTGTTATTTTGTATACATGTTTTGTGAAGAGACAAAATCAATCTGAATCTGAATCATAAACCTACGAATACGCCATAAATTACGAATGGTAATTTATACTCTTACAGATAGCTCCACAAGGTTCTTTACACACACCGATGCAGGAACAGATAGTCACCCAGATATAACCGTATTTGAGGCAGATTTTATTTCAAAACACAGGGCGTTACAAACATAATACACATGATCTTTTTTATAATTTTTTTCCGGATTTTCTGATTTTGCAAACCACTGATAATGCCTTTAACTTTACTTTGAAAAATCGATTCTTATTAATGCTTGGTTTTAAAACTTTTACGAAGATTAGTGAATATTACATTCACTCACAGCCGGTGTCTTGGCACCATATGACATAATCCCGTCTTCAAAAATAGAAATCAAAGAAATAGAAATGAATCACAGTCTAAGACGCAAAGCTTACAAAAACATGTCTTCCATTTTTAACTGGTTACTTGAGGCCCCGTCTTGAGGAACTTGAGGAAAATGGAGTGTCTTGCATGAAAACATGGTTTCAATGTCTTGCATCATATTCATAACGTGACTAGCTGTGACGTATGGGGGGCCTTTTAGAGATACACAAGTAGTACTACAACTACACGCTTCGCTTAATTGGCATGTGGGTTTTGCCAATTTACCGACGCCACCAAGAGGACCAGATTGCTGGATTTCAGCTTTTACAAGTAATTATGAGAGGTCTCTGCTTCTGTCGCACTTTTTGAGTTGCACACTCACGGATTGAAAAAGAACGCTTATGCCCATTTATTTTATAATTGTGCAACAATACAGAATTTGCTCCATTATATTTTAAGGAGAATTTGATTCATAGTTTTTTATTTTAAAGGAGTTTTGTTCCGAAGGTTGTCGTTGGTCTTCAGGTTTTTTTTAATTTCGAAAGGTGTTGTTCCTACTTTCGGAATATCGACCCTTCGGACTACAAACCCATTCGGAGCATCACAAATCTGGTATTTGCTCTTCGGACAAACGACCCTTCGAACCAAACCTTTTATAAAACCATTCGGAACAAAACACGTTCGGACCACCGACCGATCGGACGACGACAAATACCCTTCTTGTATTCGGAATTAAAAACCTTTCGGAATAAAAAACCCCATAGTTTCTACAACAAGCGACAAAATGCCCCTTCGGGCAAAAACCTTTCGGGATCAAATAGTCAAAGAAAGACCCTTCGGTACAATCGGGCGGACCCCATATAACCCACGATCGTGTACATCTATCCAAACTCACGTTAAGTTCTCTGTTTATTTTACGGAAAATGAGTTTGCTGTTGTCAGACGCCTCCATTTTTCGTCCCTATTCAGAGCATTGCCAGCCGGTGGGGTACATATATAAAATTTCCGAGTAAACTTTGAAACTGAACTTGCTTATTTTATTGTTTGTTGTGATCTTTTGATTTTCGCCAAAGTGATCTATCCTATAACCCGAATAAGGCGAAACCCGATGAGTTCGATCATTTTTCCATGTATCTGCACATAATTTAGACATATGAAATTTACATTATGTCAAAGAAAAGCTTGAAGGTCACAACAGCACCGAAAAATTTTAAAATTGATTCCCAATTTAAAAAAAAAATCAAAATTTAGGGGATACTGCCTTTAATTAAATGTATATGGATCACACGCGCTTTCGGTTTCGGTGAATTCGGGACAGAGAACATAACCAAAAATAACGGTCTTGGGTGCGATAAGATATTACCACCCATAAACCGGAACGGGGTTGATTGGGTGACAATTTGCTTTTTAAATGGAGTCTTTGGTTGATTTGTTTTGCAAAAAGGTCCAAAAAAATAGGGTTTGGGTGACCTGGCATGGTAACATTTCCCAAAATTGTCTTAATTATATGGGCAACGATGCTGAAGGGGCCTCACAGCTTACATCCCCTCCACTCTCAGCTAGTTGACTGTCACCAATGAAAATAATTCCAAAAAGGTTCTAAAATAAGATAAAAAACACTGCTCCTCATCGTGCTCAATAAGCTGCGATTGTGATGCACGGTGTTGTGATTAATATGAAGAGATGAGAGATGCGAGAGGGCGCTATAACTGTAAACGTGGATGATCAGACTGAAAACCGCGAGACATTTTGACGATTTGGCTTGATGTGGGCCTCAACTGCTTCTATGATAGAATGGATTTTAGCCCGAATTATGCTCCACGAACATATGGTCCAGGAAGCAATATTAAATATGATGGATATGCTCCTGAGGCATATTTGATAGCCGCAAATGGCCCAGGAGCATATGGAACATGCCAATATGCTCCTGGAGAAGTGTGGAGAAATATTCTAAGCTAAGTCAAATACTGCTCCAGGAGCATATTTGCCATATCTCCTGGAGCATCACATTTTACAGAATATTTTCCAGATTAGTTATGCTTCAGGACCAAATGGTCTGAACAATCATCGCTGAACCAAAATCTATTTGAAGAAACCTCAACAGACCAACTCAACTCAGGTCGGCCCGGGAGGGAGAGGCCCCTTCCACAGGTACCACTGATCGAGCTATAGATGATTACGGAGTGATTAATCCACACTAAAAGCAAAGTTCAATTACTGATCAAAAGGGCGAGTGCGAGTTGGCGAGTTAGAGAAAAGCGAGTTAGAAAAGTGAGAACCCCACCGCCCCCCCACGAAGATTGTAAAGTTACAATGCATTGTCGAGTCAGGTTCTACTGCCGCTACGCCAAGTCCCAATGGTGAGTTATGATATTTACGCCAAGTTCCCCTGCATCAAAGAGGTTCTATAAGATAGAGAGGCAAAAGTTACGTAATCTTTAGAAATACCCCGTCTCGCATGTTTTGCCGACCACAATAGAAAACATAGAGTACCCAACCATAGAAAGCACTGGCGCCTTCGCTTATTATTCCACATAATGTGGGGTGCCGCTTTGCATATACACTAATCGGTTAGATACAAATTATGATGTGTTTAGAGGTGGCCAGGTTGTAATAATAGTGTTACCTGGATCCTGTGCCAGGATACTCTTTTTTCTCATAATGCAATGCGCGCTTAGGTGAAAAGATGTATTCATTGAGGCGGTTTTATTTAAATCAAGCGCTGATTGTGTCATTCATTCGTTGTGTGGGCCATGGGTAGGACAAAATTTAACCACCCATATAGCACCCAACATTCAAAAATGGATATTTGGCGGATTGTTTGTATACACTTGACATTATGTGTGTATACAAAAACCCAAACTAATCATATCCGTGGGCAATATTCAAATGTCAGCGCCAGCACGGACGACTGGTTTTGAATGGGGTTTTTGAATGGGGTTCCCCCCCTTGTCCTGCATGGCGAGTAGGTTCTTAAGCCAAGTCTGAATGGACGAGTTAGAAACTTTCTGTCGGGGTACAAGTTATACATGGTGCGTTAGTAAAGGGTCGAGTTAGGAAAAATATGAATTTAGAAATGGGAGTTACGACTTTGTGTATGGGTTTGGGGATTTAGTGGGTGGTCTGTCTGTAACACTGGGCTCTGTAGAGCAGATTGAGTGCGAGTGCAAGCATTACAAGGTGGGTATGCAGCTGGATTGGCAAGATAGATAGGGTCGGGACACGGGGGCATTAGGCATTAATACTTAAAGGCTGACTCAGAGAGTTTACGAGGAGGGAGCCCTCATTTTTAACAAATTGGGTTTTTGATTTACATAATGCTTGTCCATATTAATAATTACGGGAAATAACTAAAGCTCAAATCGAAGTCATTCATATTGAAAAATCACAACTTTGTTTAAAATTACCGGATCATGACACGGATTTTGTTTAATACAAACCCAGATCCTATGGCAAAGTGTAATGCATGAAAATGAAGATCCGATTCACCTATAACTTTGAATTTAAGATTTTGGGAGTAAATCATTTGTTCACTACACAAAAAAAAATATATTTCGAAATCTCTGAGTAAGCCTTTAGTCGATTATATAAAATTTATTTTGAACCCTCGTCTACTGAGCCATTTTGGAACAACAACACCCCGAAAGGGGTTACCACTTCTTTGATTTCCCTATATTGAACCATCCAATCATATAAAAACAAAAAAAAAACAAAAAAAAAAAAATATTTGGAACACATGATGCCGTAGAGTTTCTTTCTTTCAATGAACACAAAAAACATCCCTCTTATGACGTCACTACACTATGACGTCATAAATTAAGAAAAGTTATAAAAATACTAGATATAGGGTGGAAAATTGATATTTTGCCATTATAGTTTACTAGCTCAGAAAATTTTTTCTAGCACTTAAAGGAGCTTGCTCCATTTTTGTTCTATCGTGTTCTCTACTTTATATGGGAGCATGACACTTGTATACGCTCTGACCAACAATTTACCCTGCGGAAAAAACTTGCGGTTAATGCTAGACGCGACTGACAATGCATAGTCAACGCCCTATTCAACTACTACTGTTCGAATATTGATGGTTAACCATTGAAAAACCGGCTTTTATTTGTCAGTCTGAGGAAAAGAAATGATTTGGAAGCTGTGATGAAAATTTCAGGACGACAATGAGAAAAAATACGGCCTTCATCTGATTATTCAAAATTGATATAATTTCGGGTGTGGTAAATGGGGTGGGGGGGAAATGATGATGGAACAGCACCTTTTAAGCTCTGTTATTAAGTCATTTCTCATCATTGTTTAGAGCCAAAAAACAGCACGAGTAGTATCGAATATTTCAATTTTAAAATTGAAAATTTCCCATATACACTATTTTATTTGTGGATGGAATTCACGTGTTGGCTGACAGACGAAATTCATGGACGTCATTCTGAAGTAATGCTAGAATTTCGGTACTCATTTTGGTATCAATGGAAAGAGGGGATAATGCTATCTATTGGAAACAAATAAGACAGATGACTTCTTATTATGAGACCTTTCCTAAAATAAAGTGTCGGTGAAATTCGCGCCATTCCGGGCCCCCTTAGAAGGGGGGGGGGGGGGGGTGCAATGTCCAAGTCAAGCACCATTAATTTGCTTATCACCTGTAACCTACCTATTTTATACCCGGTGGGTGTTTGTTTTGCAATCAAAAGGGGCGTTACAATGTTCAAGACAATTACCTTTTACTCTTTTGTAACAGAAAAGAAAAGGGGTTTTAGGCCCCAAAATAACTAGAAGGTGTGGTAACCCCCCCCCACCCTTGGTAGACTAAGGTTTACTAACATAACAAAACAAAAATGCACCTGGTGGCCTGAAGAACCATTTCAAGACCACGACCAAAGACTTTTTTGTAATATGCTTCATGAAAATTCCGGGACAAATGGCAGCTAATTACACTTACGACCTCGGGCATTCACAGACGAATGTTGTACGGCTGTGCATTACCAGGCAATTTGATTGGTTGTTCATATAACTATATAATGTAATTAACTAATCAGAGACATGGAAAGGCTTAAGGTGCTACGTGCCCTCTTTTCTTTGAAACAATTCCAGTGCGGGTCCATTCATAACTCGCATAAGGGAACTTCGTCAGAGGGAAAGGAAGAGGAGGTCAAAATTGAATTACGTCAGTAAAAATCCTTCGAAAACATCGGTTCATCCAAGACATGAAAATGGGATTAAATATGGAAAGTTTCAGTGAATTGAAATTTCCACTTTTTATTCTATCACGTATTACGAACCTGAGACTAATATCTCAGTTACGAACGTGTCCAAAAGGAATTCACTACTTTTCCGATTATATGAAAAATCTGGAAAAAAGAATAAAAATCAAGGAACGCCAAGAATACAATAGTAATTGAAAATAGAAACAACAAAATGTTGATTTGGGGAAAGAACAAATATATATTGCAAAAAAAAACACGAGTGTTAGAACGTAGGTGCCAAAGCTGTGTTTACGGTAATTGAACAATGTTAAATACATAAAATTTCGGTTGGCCGTCAAAATTGCCTATAAATTAAATTTACCGTAAATGACTCAAGTTACCTGTTTAGAAATTTTAAACATATTTAGATAGCAATAAGTTCTTTAGGGTATTTCCAAATGTTTTTAAAGATTCTGGTCTAAACAGTGTTTAGAAAGATGCTTTCCATCATTATTGTATCATTTGGCCTACACTAAAACAAACAAAAACAAATCAAAACAAAAAACAAACAAAACATATTGCAATACATCGCAAGATAATAGGGCAAGACCCCGCTAATCTTGCCATTAATAACTTTTCGGAAGCAAGGAGTTATTATTGAGGTCATACAGTACATTTGTCAGATAAAAAATGACAGTGGTCTGATTCTATAATATGAAAACATATTAATTTAACATGCCCCAAATTACCGTCGAGCCGGCGTCGACTTCTAGCGTACTTATTTTCTTGGATTTAAATGTAAATCCTCTTTTTCATACATACTGATTTTAAACTTCCTAGTGTATATCTAAGAAAAATATCTTTTTGAAGACTTATGTCCAGTGAGTTTAGGAATTTTTAAATGGGGGGTTGATTTCGCTACATTCTAGAAACGCTTAATAGCAAGATGGCGGCGATCATTCAGCCGAGATTCCTTTTTAACGCTTGAATAATTCCCAAATGCCAGTAGTTTTTTTTGTGCTCTACATAAAGATGACATTCAAATTTTAAGTTGAACTGTTTTTACTTGATAATAATGGCTTCCGATGAGCAACTGTATCAGCTGTGGATGTTGTATACAAGCAAAGTAAGCCAGTCCATTCCGAAGCTCGGTTACTTTGACTGAGGCAGGCTTCAGTTCACTGACTGAAGCCTAGCTTCAGTTTCACATCACCTGTCAATGACATGCATTGCAATTTATCACTAAGTAAAGCAAGCACATTCCATCACTCATTCCACATTCGGCTAACATTTATTGGTCATTCATGCATGCGACAGATCCCATCTGAATGTTAATGTTAGCATTAAATTTAGTGTCTTGTTTGTGTGTGTGGTCAGTTTGCATGGTTTGTGAATTGGTATTTGCTGTGAATCATGTGATTGTTGGATCTGAAGTTGAAGTCTGAACTGAAGATTTGAAAGCCTGGCTTAGCCTAAGAAGATTTAACTAATTAGCCTAACTTAAAGGTGCATTTCGTGATCGCAGCAACTCATTTTTTGTTTATTGTTCACTATCTATCCCCGAGAAAAGGTTTTAATAATCCAAAATTTCAGCTTATATTTTTGAGCCTTGAGGCGTTTTGAGGAGCAAATGTTTACGGTGCCCACGCCAATCATGTGTTGTGATTCTGGCTGTTTCCGGAGAGAAAATGCAAAATTAAGAATTTCTTCCAGTAGATCAAATTTGTACGTAAGATTAGACACACATGCTATACTTCTATAGGCCAACAGTAGATATGTTACCACAATACCACATCTCCAGGTTGTAGCCCCTCGGGTCTACAACAGGGAGATGTGGGCAGTAGTTAGTTACAGTAACATTAACCCAGTAATAATACTGCGTTACGCACGTTTCGCATCAAATTACTTCCCATTGTTCCTGATCTCAGCGAAGTTCAACTTGCAGAAGGATAACTTATCTTTAACTTTCTTTCACTCACCCTCACTACATCCCTAGCAAACTGTGTGTCTTATAGGTCATAGAGGTAGTTGATGTCAATGAATCATTTACCTATGTCGGAACAAAATAAAAAACAAATTTCCTTTCGTGTTCTCATTCCCACTGCCTTCACGACCATAATCGTAGTAGAAATGCAATACTCATGGATTAGTATGCCCGCCACTGGCGAACTACACATTCGGTGTTTTTTTCGCCGGGGATTCTATATTCCTTTACAAGATGCTAAGGCACACCCTCTGCGGAGATATCTAGCCAAAACTCGGCCCGGTCGTTCCTTCTTTTAACATAATTAATAAATTGCCACTTTACCAAGGGGTTTTCTTGCCATGTTTTTTTTTTTTTGGTACATGTGCCGTTTGTGTACATTGCTTCGGATGAAAATTCTCTGATCTTTATACAATTCTGTGTGTGCCCTGTCACTCATGCTACGCGCCGACGTGTGTGTCCGTATTTCATGGACTAGTCAGAAGATGTAACCAAGAACTCACAACTTTAGCTGTCGTCATGTTTTAATCAAAAAAAAAAAACAAAAAAAAAAAAAAAAAAAAAAAAAATAAGGGTTATTTCAGAATTGTTAGGCCGATTAAAAATTATCCGAATTCTATAGCCCTCGATCCCTCCTCACTTTTTGGGATCAGGCCTAACTTTTTCATTTTGCAATCCTGAATTTAATGGATAATATGGCCTATTAGTTGTGTTAATTAACCATAACAGTAACTTCATGTGACGTAAGGACTCATAGAGTCTATTCCTTGTAAAAGTCACAAAAGCTTCGCCATATTATGATCAGGTTAAGTCGGTGGCTGGTCAATTAATATGAATTTTTCGGTGAAAGTAAAAAAAAAATCAAAACTGCCCTCGAGACTCACTTTTTCAGAAGCCCTGTTACTAGAATCTAACTAGAATTTTTTTCGCAGTTCTCGGCCTTACGCGCTCGCTATATTCAAAGATATAATCTGTGGGCCGCCCCATGACCTTTGACCCTGGCACGTGACCTTTCACATCATCAACATATGCAGGATCTCATGTTGCAACTAGACAAAGTTTGGGGAAGATTTAGGCAACTCCTGAAAATTTGCATGCACTGAAATTTTAAAAGTTTACTTGTTGCTTCCAAATTATTGCTTCCTGTAAGTACACTAATAAGCAGCAGAAACACCCACCAAACCCCCTGCTTTCGCTTTTGTGTTCCTTTAAATTGATTTAGTTTTATGACAATTTTGAATTTTGAGAGAGTTTTAGTAGCCCAAATTGCCGTAAAATCTTGCTACCCATGTGTTATAGTGCACATCACCAAAATAATTTATTTGTGCGTTTAATAGCAGCTTTGTTACCTCTGGCAACAATCAAAGATAAAATTTAAACCCATGCTAAGAATATTAGTATGGCTCTGTAGGTTTCAGTTATGGGTTTTGAAATGTCCAGTCAGTACGCAAAACTATTAAAAGTTGGTATTTTTTATATTAACCGGTATTTTCTCATTCTTAGTTTAATCTATCTTCTATCCAACTGGTCTCAGATAAACACCACATAAAAATGGTTCCCTGATCTTTAGTTTAAGAAAATATTCCATCTCAATGTGTCCCCGTCAGTTCACGTGTTGGCCCTCGTCCCATCATCACCATGCAATATTCATCCCTCATCTTTTGGCATGAATGATAAAGAAAGTTATTTCCCCTGTTTGAACAAGAAATTAATTCTTCAAGAGGATAATAACTTGCATTCCATTTTGCTAAAATATTTAACCAAATTACAATATGTTTTCTCAAGCCCTTATTTTTGATTTTCGGCACTTTTTCATGTACATTCAAATGGGGCAATTTTTAATTAGAAATTCTAGTTTTTTACTATCAATTCAGAAAATTCGGCACAATTCTGGCCAACAAAAGTTATTTATGCCATTTTGGGACAATTAAACAAATTTCCACCTGGCAGTCAAATCTTGGTTAAAATCTTGAATTTGATCATTTTTTATCGGTACTGAGTGTAGTGCATATTTGAGTTGGCTCCTTTCACATGAGATGTCTCAATGAATGTTTAATGTCATATCTGATTATGTTTTGATATTATTTTAAGTTTTTTGGGACAACATCAAACCCCAAAAGGTAATTTGGAGCCTGCGCATGTGTACAGAACAATGTAAAAATGTTTCCAATGTCCGTCAATCACTTCCCGTCAGTCACGATTTTGATGGGCCCAGTTTTGGATTCTCAGGTTTTATCTATAGATCCATAAATGTTTATATTGTTTATGTTCAATGTTTAATTTTTAACAACATTTTGCATTAAATCTCATATGAAAACAGATAGCTTGTTACGAGAATGTACTTTTTTCAAAAAAGTGATGGTACTTTTTTGTCCGTCGTCACGCGCACTTCAAGTGCACCATACAGGCAAAACCTTGGTTTCAATGTGTTTTTTTAACTAAAATATTACTTTTTCTCTTTGCTTTGGCGGGTACATTTTGGGCTGTGCCATGCAGATTTTTTTTCTCGCATGCTTCTGAAAAACTAAAAGGTGCTTACCTTGTCCCGTCAGTCACGTGGAGTTAGTCCTTTAGTTTGCGTGCCACCGGCTACGATTCCGGCAACGTTACGGAAATAAACCGCATGTTAAAGGTGCCGAATTTAGTGGTGGCAGAATACTAAAATTCATCCATTTGTTTTTGAATGTGAAAACTTCACGTTTTCATTTAGATCAATTTACATTTTTAGCCCTTTTTCAAACTTGACCCTCACATGACCTTTTGACCTTTCAACATGACCTTTTGACCTTTCAACATACCATGACCTCATCACATATGAGGATCCCATTGTGCACCTATGACAGAAGTTTGGTTCAATTGAAGTTAACTTTTCTAATTGAGGTCAATTTAAAAAAACTTAACAATTTTGACACCCAACACACATACCTACACACGCACAACGGATTGCTAAGTGTTCCTCCCGCTATAGATCTCGGCGTCCCCCAAAAATAATGCTGCAATGAATAACGACAGAACGAGGTCGCCTTGTTGTTGTTTGTTTTTTATTATAGGTTTAGGTATGCATAACTACT